>JAPDSC010032416.1:69677-88555 GCA_026290005.1 Latrodectus geometricus
TAATTTTGATTGAATCAGAAAAATGGGGAAAAATATTTAATGTCATTAAAGAGAGGCATTATTAAATTTTCCCCAGTTAATAATGAGATTATTCATATGGTTTTCCTGAAAAAATGTAGAATTATTAATATAGAAATAAAATTAAAGTTTAAGTTATTAGTACGAATATTAACCACCGCCTTAAACGATTGTTTTATAAATTTGGTATTATATATGCGTATACTATATACATATTTAAAAAATATTATTTTAATTAAATATATTATAAGCGTATGTATCTTATCCGATAAATATATTTATATTATCCGAGAGAATTTTTTGTTTATTCCATATTATTAATATTTATTTTCATTTAAATATCAATTTCATGCAAAATAAATCTATAACTGATTAAATTACATTGAACTGATAAATTACAAAAAGTGCCCGGTTTTTAATAAACCATAAACAAAGGAAAATATTCAATTTTTTTAAAATTTTATAAATATTAATGTAATTACGATTATATGTGAAATTTTTTGCAATGATCTATACTTTAATTGCTTTAAAACTAACAAATACTTTGTTTGGAATATTTTTATATAAATACATGTATTTTTAAATAAAAGCTTCGCAAAAAAATTGATGAGTCAACACTTCATGTTGGCTGTCATTCGCAGAATTTATCAGAGGGGATACAGCAAAAACTCTAGAAATAAAAAATAACCTATGCTACTGCCATCTGTAGGATAGTTAGTGGACTAACTATTCCATTATTGATAGAACATTATTTCTCTATGTACTTCTCTAAAAGAGTTGATGAAATATATTGAGCAATCGATTTGTTAAGAAGAGTAAATTATGTTTTTCTTTGCGAGTTTTTTTTTTACTTTGGAAGCAAATTATAATGACAGCAACCTTTAATAAAATATTGGTCATTAATTACTAACAGAGATATTTAATAAATTAAAAAAAAATCGTTAAAATGAGTTTTATTAATGCAATATAATTTTGATTTTTTTTCATTTGCAAGCATTTTTAATTTTCTTATAGATTAACATGAAATTTTTGAGCAAATTAAGGCGAAAAATATATTAATGAATTATTTTGTTTCGGTTATACTTTTATCAAATTTGAAATTCTCATATTTATATGAATACGTGGAGTTTTTTCTTTTCTTTATAAACACTTAAACTGCGAAAGAATATAATATATATTATACAATATTTTAAAGTTTCTTACATCAGATAACACCCAAAAATATTTAAAAAAGGAAACTTCAACAAGATTTATGTAAATTTTTATTTATTATTAAATTAGTTTAAATATCTTTTTATTTAAAAAAGTATTAAAAAATATCCAATCTTAAATCGTAAATTTGTTACTGTAATTTGCTCTTTTTGGGTTATATATAAAGTATGATTTATTATTAAAATATTTTGTTAAATACATTTGAATTAATTTTGATATGAACGAGTGTTTAGTTAAAAGTTTAGTATTTATGATAATTGTAAGGTTTAACTCTTTACGGTACTTAATTAACATAATGAACGCATTTTCAGACCTTTTGTTTAAAAAACGGGGTTTACACTTAAGAAAAGATTAGCATAAATTTAAATCCTTAAACTAAATAAACTAATAGTTTTAAAATTAGTTAATTTCTTTTATTTAAATTTACTTAAATAAAAGAAATTAACTAACAGTTATGATTAACAGCGTAATGAATTCTTTGCTTAAAGTGTAATTAAATATATTACCTCTATCTCCATTATTAATTACTTGCATGTAAAAATAAGTCATTTTAATAATTACAATGTTTTTTAATTTCAAAAATAATTATTACCAATTTTATATAACACAGACTACAATATTTGACAAACGATAATTTTCAATATTATTAAATAACGAATCAAAATTTTTAAATGCCAACCAAATATTTTTCTTAGCATTTAACAAGTGGGAAACAATTACTAAAGCTTATAAAATAATGGTTGAATAGCAATTAATTTTATTAATAAGGTAAATATGCAGTTTCATTTAGAAAAATAATTTCAAATTTATTTTTCACGTCAGTTGCATTTAATAAGATTGATCAAGACTAAAAATTAGTTTCACTTAAGTTTAAAATATTTTATTTTATTCCATAGAGAAAAAAAAAAAAGAAAATCTCTATTACAATTCAAAGTTCCGATGCATTTTTTACCTTATATTAAATATTAAATTTTTAAATTTCTTTGATATATATAGGTTTTACAAAAATCGATTAGTTGATGAATTATTTTTTATAACCCTTATCATCAGTGATTCATTTCTTAGTTAGATTAAATGTAATGAATTTTAGATAGTATAAAATTTGGTAAAAGGCGTGAGTAATCTGTCGTATCACAGAATTTAGTTTAGTTTAATGTATTCAAACATATATAATAGGTATGAAATTTGTAAAAAATGATATTTCAGTAAATTAGAATTTATGGAAAACAATAGAAATGTGAACGAGAAATTAGCTGTTAATTCCATATTTAAAATGTCTTAAGGAGACATGATGAAAATACAGGATGGTATGAATAAGAAACAATTACATTCTTTAAAATTTCAATAAATATTGTATAACATTAATTAATTTTTTTACTTCTGTAAATAATCCATACCTACTTTAATGGGCTTTAATTTTGTAGTAATTTCAAGAAGATAATAGGATGCAATCAATATACCTGTATGATGGGTAAAAATAACATATTCAAAATAATTTCAAATTATTTTCTTACAAAAAGCAGAATTGTTTAATATAAATTACTTTATGTTTCGATAAAATTCATTATGTTGTTTACTAGTTTAGAAAACAACAGTAAACAAAATTTCTTGTTTGAACTAACTATAGAATAATGTTATTCCTATTTACTTAATTAAAGTTAAATATCTGTTTTATATAAATTAATCAGCTATTAATATAATGAAAGTCTATAACTTGAACACGGTACTTTGACATCGTTTACCGAAGTCAAAGTAAAATGTATTTTGTTAAAATCCAAAAGTTGTGATATTTTAATACCTTATTTGAGCAAGCAACGCGCATTGGTTTCTTTGAAAAACTTTCATTGTTAGAAATTCATATTCATGTGTCACAAAAGAGAAAACATGGAAATCATCCAAGAACCGTATTGTGACTGAAGTGAATGCAGAAAGCAAAAGTTCAACATCCATTACGCGTTGTTCAATAATGACGAATATTGAAACTTGGAGCTGCAACGATCATTATACTTTAAATTAAAAGAATAATTATGCATCGCAAGCTTATCACTCAATATAAATTATGACAGTTTTTTGAATAAGGTTTTTCCAAAATGTTATGCCTTGACTAAAAGAAATAAGTGGTAAAAATGAGAGATTAAGCAAACTGGAATTATTTCAGATAATGAATTAAAACAAATATTGCCTATTCTAAGATTTAACGGTGCATCTTCAGCAACTATATTTACCTAGATGTAGAAATTTTGTTCTAACTCACAATCGAGTGATCAATCATCTTTCTAAACAACTCAATTACTCACACACAGTGAAAAGGAAAATAACGAATGGGAATGTTTTCTCCAAGCGCTCTCACCATTCTACCTGCGATAAGATCTGATAAAATTGATAAATATCTCGCCAAGGATAAAAGCAGTCTGATGTGCTTCTAAATCCAAATTTATATTCCATTAACGGCAATTTAATTGAAAAATGATGTTTTTAAGCCAACATCAGGGTAAGCAAATTAAATTTTCTATCATTAATAACAACTGGAGGAATGCAAAGTTTGCTTGGGCCTCCCCTACCACCATCGCCCGTTTAACGTTATAGATTTATTGGCGCTTTTCCCTTTTATCCTAACTGTATTTAAGAGAAATGAAGGAGTCTCTTTATCACATCGTCAGCGGGCAACCGACTACTCCTTGGCGGACGACCGCCATTTTATTTATCTTTCAAAAGCCGCCAAAAGATGGTTTGAAAGCTTGAGCAGAGAGAATTCCTTTGTTCCAGCCCGCTGAACAGACATGATAGTCATCTACTGAACTTAATGAATTCTGGACTTTCTTGGTGAGGAGGGGTTCTTAATGGGAAGCATCCTTTGTTTAATGGGAGGTTTGTATAATTTGATTTGTCCTCCATCAAGGAGGAGAGGGTAAACAGGTTAGAGACGCACTTAGATTCAGTAATGTCATTTGGCACATATTTGGGCGAAATGATTCAGGTCATTTCAATCAGATCCCTTCAATTAATCTAATTGGTTAAATTTGAACTCTTCACAAATTAGGTATTTCATTCAATCTTGAAAGATAGTTTTGACCAAAGCAAAGCTTGCTTGGATCTTGTTCCAAAGGAAGAGATATTGTATTCAAGAATCTTTTCTTCAAGCTATATACTAGAATTAAATTTTCAAGTATATAATTTTTGCAGTATAAATTAAAATACAATATTGTCTGGAATACATAGAAATGATTTGAAATCGGCTCATTAAATAAAATTTGCTAAATTTAGAATTTAAATGTTATATATTTTATGATTTAATATTTCCCAGTATTAGTGCAGTATTATACAGTTTTTTTTCCAGTGAGGTACTTATTTAAAATTCATAAAAAGAAACTGATACATTTTTATTTTATATTCTATGAAGATATGAATATTATTTTTGTGGTTGGCAACATAGGTTTTTGGTTATGAAAATAGCAATTATTTCAATTGAACATCTAAACAATAAGAATTTTTATAAGTTTTGAAATTTCAAATAAAATCAATGTCTAAGTAATGTAATTATTACACTACTGGCCATTAAAATTACTACACCAGAAAGAAATGCAGATAACAAAATGATATTTATTGGACAAATATATTATACTAGAAATAACAAGTGATTAAATTTTCAAAAAATTTGGCTGGATAGATCCTGAGAAATGAATACCCAGAACAACCACCTCTGGCAGTAATAACAGCAGTTATACGCCTGGGCATTGAGTCAAACAGAGATTGGATTGCAGGTGCAGATGCCCATGCAGCTTCAACACGATGCACAGTTCATCAGCCGTAGTGACTGGCGTTTGGTGACGAGCCAGTCGCTCGGCAACCATTAACCAGACATTTTCTATTGGTGAAAGATCTGGAGAACATACTGGCCAGGGCAACAGCCGAACATGTTCCGTATCAAGGAAGGTCCGTACAATACCGGCAACATGCGGTAAGGCATTATCTTGCTGAAACGTAGGGTTTTGCAGGGCTCGAATAAAGGGTAGAGCCACGGGTCGTAACACACCAGAAATGTAACATGCACTGTTCAAAGCACCGTCAATGCGAACAAGAGATGATCGAGACGTGAATCCAATGGCACCCCATACCATCACGCCACGTGATGGGCCAGAATGACGATGACGAATGCACGCTGCCAGTGTGCGTTCACCACGATGCCGCCAAACACGAGTGCGACCATCATGATGGTATACACAGAACCTGGATTCATCTGAAAAGATGACGTCTCGCCATTCGTGCAGCCATGTTCGTCGTTGATCAAACCATTGAAGGCGCTCTTGACTATGACGCAGCGTCAAGGGAAACCGCAGCCATGGTTTCCGAGCTGAGAGTCCATGCTGCTGCAAACGTCGTCGAACTGTTCGTGCAGATACTTGTTGTCTTCCAAACCACCCGTTTCTTAACTCACGCATCGTGACGTGGTTGCACGATCCATTACGGCCATGAGGATAATATGCCTGTCTTCTCGGCTGCTAGTGATAGGTGGCCGTTGAGCATGGCGTTCCGTATTACCGTCCTGAACCCATCGATTCCATATTCTGCTAACAGTCATTGGATCTCGACCGACGCAAGCAGCAATACTGCGATAAGATAAACCACAATCCCGGTACGCTACAATTAGACCTTTATCAAAGTCAGAAACGTGCTGGTACGCATTTCTCCTTCTTACACGAGGCATCACAACAACTTTTCACCAGGCAACAACGTTCAAATGCAATTTGTGTATGAGGAACCGGCTGAACAATTTCCTCATTTAAACACAATGTAGGTGTCGCTACTGGCGCCTGCTTTGTCTGAATGCGCTGAAAAGCTAATCATTTGCATATCACAGCACCTTCTTCCTTTCGTTCAAATTTCACGTCTGTAGCATGTCGCCTTCTTGGTGTAGCAATTTTAATGGCTATAGTGTAATAATTTGTCTAATTGTCATATGATTATATGATTGATTACATGCGCTAATAAAGCCATGGTAATTTACATTCAAAATTAGTCTAAAATTATTTTCCCTATATTATTTTTCTACTTTATTACATTAGCAATTGCAAGTAGCATTTCTTCAATATGAGTGTTCATTGAGATTATTATTCTCATTCATATTTTTTTCTCTAGCAATGTTATTTTATTTTTAAACTGAAGCTTTTTTCTATAATGATAAAAAAATTATGTTTAACATATTGATTTTTTTTGTTGTTTACCATTGTAAAATTAATGTCAAACATTATATTTTGGTTTGAGAATTTTTTTTCGTGTCCTACTGCTTAAAGAATTGGCAAAACGAAAAATCAATTTTACAGAAATGGATTTGTTTAATCTCCAAAGATTCAGTTATGATGTATGATGGTCAGAAGAGTTTTGTATTCTTAGTACTTCTACGGTACACTGCGTGCAGTGGTAAGTTATTAAATTTTATCGTCTTCAGAAAATTACTGAATGAAAATTTTCAAGATTTTCGGTTTTGATTTACAATCTATAACATCAATGAAATATAGTAATTCGGTCTCATTCAAAAATGTCTGCGAATTAGATTAATCAATGAGTTATATGAATGTCAATAAAATAAATTCAGTGTTAAAATTCGTGTAAGGCAATTTTAATTTATGTTTTATTTTTTTTATGTGTCAAAGTAAATAATAGATAATCACAAAAATTTATATTTTATGTCCTATAGAAAATAAATCCCGAATCTATATCATTTTTGGGTCATTTCTAACAGTAGGGAATGTTTAACTCAACTTCGTTCTGAATTAAATGCATATTTTTTTTTAATATCAAAGTATTCACAGTATTCAAAAATATTCAGAAAGTTCACATTTTTCCAAAATTACGTACATTTTTTATAGAAATTTCGTTTTACACTTTTCAAAAATAATTTTCGAAATATTTTTTTCTGTACTTTCTTAATGTGTATCGTTCGTAAAACTAAAATTGACATCATCTAATTTCCCAAGTAACAGTAATACTTAAACTCTCGCAGAATAAATTTAGGAAAACACACATCAAAAATAAATATCCAACCGAATTCTTTGGATACTGCCCAACAAATATACCTCCTTAGGGGAATATCCAGCATTGCAACGTTAGCATAAAACCATTAAATATGGCGTTACATTTTTGGCATACGTTTTAAGATGCTACAATACATTTATTGCTGTTTTAGTCATTTATAATGTTTGTTTTAAAAATGGGTTCTGTCACATTTCTCCGACATTAATAGATGCACTTACGATGATAACTTTAATGGGTAAACGTGAGCGTTATTCAAGTACCATAAACAGACATATTTTAATGTCTTTCCATTTCCTTCCCCCCCCCCTCAAAAAAATAAACAACTTAATTTTGTATTTGGCTACGTTCTCGAAATACTCCTTGGTATAAATGTCTCTCTTATTTCAAATTAAATGCATAGTTTTTATGATTTTAGTCTTTGAGAAATGCTTATTTAAATGAACTTACTTGTAAGAAAAAGTGAAATTTTGATGTCTTTAAGTTTCAAATCGTTTATTGAGAAAATATAAATTTTATAATTATTTTATAGGCGAATGGTTTTTTGTAATTAAATTTCGATGAAGGTATGTCAGTTTTATTCCACAAACTTTATTTATTATATAGCATTTAAATTTTTTATTTGTATTATATAATGTTTTTAATCACATGAGTGGTTATATATGTGTATTTTCAATGATCATGCAGCTGAAATTTATTAAGATCACTTTATGATAAACAATGATTAAACAAGTTATGAAAGTAACCTTAAATTAGGAATAATAAAAAATGAATGATTTAAGAGGTGGATGAGATTTTTAGGATTTTCAATCATAATGAAATTACTATCAAATGCGAGTAGGATCATTAATTAAATAATATAAAAGTTTATAAATGCGTAGATTATCTAACAAAAATGTACTGTCAAATCACTTTTAAACATGGAAATCGTTAATGAGAGGATAATGTAATATGACAAAAAAATTTCAAAATTTTACTAATGAGAATTTTGAAATTTCAAGAAGCAGGTTTTCATTATTAACCATTACATGTTTATTTGTATTCTCTGAATGCTTCATAGTTTGTACAAAATCAAATTTATATCATAACTTATTACTTTTGCTTACTTCTATAGTTAATCAGAAGTACAGACAGAGCTTAATGAATTAAATATTCGCTATTTCATATTATCTAATAGCGTAATTGAAAATCTTTTTGAACATTTTAAATTGTATAAAATCCTAATTGATTGATAAATTTTTAAAAAGAGAAATATCATTCTCTGCAGATTATTCTTACACAAATGTGGTTTTTGAAGTTTTTGAACTTAAATTTTAAAGATGAATAGTTCCTTAGTTTTTTTCCAACAATCTGAAAATTGTCAGTTTAAGAATTTGTATCATTCTTTGCAATCAAATATTACATTTCATAATTGTTGTACAGACTGATACTTTTTCAATATTATTAAATTCATTTAGCATATTAATCAATAAATGATTACGGAATTTTATATATCCAATCCATTTTTGACAAACAATGGTATTGCTACAACTGTTATCAGAAAGACCATGTAATTAATAAATTTCTAGACTTATTGTAATATATTTTAAACAAGTAAAATAAATATAATGTGTTTCAAGTAAATAAATCTAAAATTTTATAAAATTCTGCTACAAGATTTTCCATACATTTTATTCAGAATTTCATAAACCGTACAATTTACTGGATAGTGATTTCTACAGCATAATTTAACATTATGATTATTCAAAACCCGTGCCACCCATCCTGTTTAAAGGTCAGCGTGTCTGACTCCGGATAGGGAGATCCTGATTTAAAATCCTGGTTTGAGCACAGATGTACTTTCTCTCTTTTGTCTTTGTCTTTTCCTTTTATGAATGGTTGCCTACCCTATAAATGGGTACCTATGGCATGTATGTACTGAGGATGTCGGACTCCACACCAGATTATGGTTCAGTTGGAAAGGTCGAGAAGCGTACCCCAAATTGCCAACATGGCTGGTACTCGACAATAAAAAAAATCACAAACATTAAAATACTTTGCCTCATGTACATATTTTCAATACTTATAAAAAGTACTTTATCTATTACACTTATACATATACTTATACCTACACAAGAGTAATCAAAACAAATACGCGTATAAATGTATCGACGAATTAATTTAATTAAGATCTTCTGTTTATTGGACTTACGTATTATTATAATCATGAATAAATAATGATTTTCATATTTATTATATGTACACATTCAAATATTAATGAACTCATTCTTTACAAGTTTCCCATGTAATTTCCGCAGCACTGATGGATTTTATCACAGAACTTACTATCAAACAAAGAACTGTGTCTTCATTTCTCAGAAAAGTCATTCTGAAAGACTTCCCAACAATATCTTGAAAACTTCCGGAATTCCATCACACAAGTTTTACATCCGACTTTTTATTTCCTCCAGCAGAAGGAATCTCTCCTCTCCCGACAGATAAAGTTCAAGACGAGTTTATTAATAATTCCTGATGCATATTTGGGTGCTCTTCCCATTCTATTCTTTCTCTTCACGGAGATTTCAAGAATTGTAAAGGGAAGATGCTGCTCCTCTCTCGGTTGAGGAGAATGAAGTGTTCCTTTTTTGCATAAAATAACTCTGAGAGGAATTATGAAGGAAAACACTAGATTCTGAGGTTTATTTTGAAATGTATACATAACATAATCGAGTCATCATGTATTTTGAAAGACATATCATAAATATAGTACAAAACTAAAATTAATACTTTTTTTCTATTCACCATGTATTGTTATGCACGCTTGTTATTATTTCTGCCTCACGTTAGAAAATAGGTACCATTATAAATCATTTTAATATGTTTTGAATCTGGATTCTAGGCATTTAAAGTTTTCTAAAAGACATAATTCAGACACAGTTACATAATTTACGAGTAAATGTTAATTTTCCACTGATTTCAAACTTATTGAAACTTTTTTACAACAAAAATTTAGATATAAGGTCATACTTTATGTCAGAGAATTTTTAACAAAATACGAAACGCCATAATATATTAAATATTTTTACACAATTTTCAAATGAAAATGTTCCTGTAATTTCTGGGATTATACTAGAATATTAAAACTTCAAAAATTAGATTAAAACTACCTGAAATGGAAAGTAATTTAAGTTGTTTACAACATTTCTCTAGGGTATAAATTTTATTTTCGGTGAATATATTATTTAAAAATAAATTAAAATTAAAAGAAACACTTTATGAATTAATAAATGAGATATAGGTCATATTTATTATTTATAATAATTGTTTTAAAACATCCCATTATTAATTAAGTTTTCATAAATAACGTATTAATTTTGCTTTCAATGATAATGTGATATATTTTAAATCAAGAAAACTAGTAAATTTAATATAGTTCTCATTTAAATAAAGGCAATATACAAAATAAAATTTTACATAACTATATAAAATAATATTTTGTAAGCATTTTTTTGTTTGAAATTATAAATTGCTTAGTTTTTAAAATTTTAATAATATAAACATAAGCTAAATTTTCTCACAAAATATCGAATAGATATAATACAGAATAGGAAAAATAATTCTAAAAATTATAATATTCAAGCAAATTTTTTATTTCTTAATGGAAATGAGCATTCCTATTTTGCATTAAGCAATGAACTAAAGGAAAAAACCGCAAACAACATAAAGAAAGAATAATTTACAACAATTGGATTAGTGTTTTTAAAGAAGACACGTTGTCTTAAAAAAATGAGAATTGTAATCCTCGGTGACAATCAGCTAAAAGCTGAAAAAGCTTTCTGTTAAAGATTTGACTCTCCGCTTCTTGATTTTCTCCATTTTGAGCTTTTACATTTCTTTTTATTTCTTCTTTTGTAAGTTTAGGTTAGAAGAGAATTTCTGAAAAAATCATGTGTCATAAAAATACCATTATATACATCTCTTAGAATTTGAAGAATGAAATAAACATTTGCAATTGTTTGTGAACTTTACTTTGCATTTTGCTAAGTAAGTTCTTATATTATTGTAAATTCATATACATATCTAGTAAAATGTAAACGAATCGTATTGTTATAATTTGAATGTAAAAAACAAATTATTAAATGCTGATTACATTGATTAATGTATATGCAATATATTATCAATCAATATGATATTTATATTGATTCATAAAATACGTAAATACTGTATAAAATGTCATTAAGGTGTTTAATGAGTGATGAACTTGAACAATTATATAATAGTTATATCCAATAAAGAATATGATTTATGTATTTTTATTTTGACTATACATAAAACATGTCACTTATGGCTTGTTATATGCTATTTAAAAATATCTTAATGTTATTTAATAAAATTATTTACAGTAAATTTCTTCGTAAACAATACTAAAGTTTAATATAAATCTTTATCATACTTTATTTAAAACTATATTAAAAGAGTAGTGTTGACATTTTTCTATATTTAATATTTATTTAAACATTTGTTTTTAAAATTTAGAATTTGATTTAAAATATATTGGTATAGACTTTGATAATTATTTATATTTATAAATATGTAATCCGAATTTTATAAAAAAAGTGGAATGAAATATTTATATTTATTAATAAAAATAAAAAATATTAGAATTTGTTTTAAATTACGTTAAAGTTAATTAAATAATAACTGGGTAATTAAAATGAATTAAGCATTTATAATAAATATGTCTTAAAACATAAAATGAAATAATTATCCAAAATTTAAACATTCAATATGCATAAGATACTCATCAGACCTACAATTTCATCGCCATGCTCTGTTCCATCTCTTAATTTTTTACACACATTTTTTATTTTTATTTTTACATACATATTGCAAATAAAAATTATTAATAAATTTATATATACTGGTTTTTTTGTTTTCCCAACAAGTAATATAAATAATTTTTCGACGATTTGTATTATGACGATGCATAAATGAGAAGAAAGAATATTTATTTTAAATTTATCTGCAACTATAGTAGTAATTATTAAATAACTTTAAATAATTTTAAATAGCATTTATCTTTTTACTAATTTTTGATACCATTTAAGACAACAAACTACTATCAGATCAGTTTCTGTACATTTGGAATAAAAAAGAATACTTCACAGCTAAAGAAAAATATAATTTTATAACTGAATAACTTAAAAAAATTATTTAATTAGCATTAAATAAATTATTAGAATTGAGTTTACATTAATTTATAATCATTAAAATCAAGTTTTCCTTATTCTATGTTAAAATTAATGCTATTTTCTATATTTATCTATATTATTTCATGTATAATCATCTTTATTAGATATATTGAAATTTTAGAGTTTGATCGAAATATTCAACTTCGGTATTTTCTGTGGAATAGACTTACATATTTGTGTGTATGTAATTGTTTTCTATCATATATTAAAATATAATCAATCAATCCGTGATAAATATTTTTCAACAAAAATAAATGGTTCAAGTATTAATGTTTTTCACTGTCGAAAATTAAAAAAAAAATTAATATTGTTTTAAATTACAGTAAATAAATCGGTATTCATTATGCCTGTTTCCAGCTTTACTGTGTATTTTATTATTATTTATAAATGTACTGCTACTATTTATCTCTTTAATAACCAAAACTTGTAAATCTGTTCATCAAAACGAATAAGTATATTTATTGAAAATATAGAAACATTTTCCCAACATCAACATTTTTTTCCTGACACTCAACAATTTTAAAATAAAATAAAAAATATGTTGTTATAACTCTGACTTGTTTTGATTTATAAATATTTTCGTTAATTCAAAGTGTTTTCGTATACCACGTAATTTGTTGTTGAAATCTTAAAAGTTAAAATGTTCATAAAAAAATAATATTTTATAATTAAGATTTATTTTTGGTAGTTTTAATTTCATATTTACCTGCAGATTTTAAGCAAAGGTCACATTTCAAATTGCTATTCTTTATATAAAATTAAAATTTTACTTTAACATTTTACATAACTTTTACATTTATCATATTTTACATAAATGAAAAAAAATATCACATGTCTTTAAAAATATAAAGAAAGCTTCCACCTCTTCATTATCATTTTCAGAAATTTAAATATTTTTCATTACATCATTTTATTCATCGTGTGGTTGCTTTTCATCTTAATGATTAAACTAAACTTCATATGCACTCAACAAATCAGAAAGATAATTAACATTTTAAGTTAGGAATGTGTTTTTTGGAAATTTTATAATTTTAAATTTGTATTTTACTTTATATTTCAACATGAAATTTACCATATGAATGTATAATACCTCTTGTAGAAACAATTCATTTGAAATAGTTTTTTAGAATAATATAAATTTCCTCTTCGCATAAATTTGATTTTTGTAAGAAAAATTTATATAGTTTAATTTCATAATTACATAACAAATTTTAATAAAAAATGAAATAATGTAATTTGTTTCATAGTTCAATAAGAAACCTATTATATAATTGCATAAAACCTCTAGCAGAAATAAGCAATTTGAAGTAATTATTTACGATATAAATTTTCTGTTCGCGTTAATAAGAATATTTTAATAATAGTTTATATAGATTAATTTTATAAAAACTTAATAAAGTTTAATAAAAAATAGTAATTAAATTTTGTTTTATCAAATATGTCACTGGCATACTTCTTTGTATCTACCACAAAGTTGAGTCACATCAGTTTGGTGGCAGTCTTATTATTTTATAAGTTGGGTACAAGCAGATGGCTTCTCTATACTTAATACACGACCCTCAGGTGTCATTTTATTTGAAAGATATATCCATCATGGTCTATTTAACCTGCACGAGCTACCTTTAATGGTGGAACTTTGATAAAGCCGTGATTCGAACTCACTTCCTTCTTATTAGAAAAACGAAGTATTTCTAATGTGTACTATTCAATTTGATTTCGCTTTCAAATGCATTGTGATGTAATCTATTTGATACACAATAAATTCCTTTATTTATTATTTCACATTTTATTAATTAAATTTAAAATGTTTGCTTGCATCAAATAATAAACTTAAACTTTAAAATTTTACTTTAACATAGTAAAAATGTTTGGAAGAAATCTAAATTAATTTAATATGCTTCAATCAATGTGTGATAATTTGTGCCGAACAGCGACTAGAGAATATCTCGAAATAACCGACACGTACTAATTCCTTTCAATTACTCTAATACACGCAATTCTTTGTCTCAAGCGACGTGTTGGATCCCCTATTGTGCAAAAGTAAACAGTTCCTGGCCATTTACAAGTGCTCATCTGCGAGGGAACGTGTCTTTCCATGGTTTGGGGAAGATTAACAAAGCTAAGCGCACATATCGCTCACCAATGCAACCCCGGAAATCCTCTCAATGACAGGAGATGGTCTCACCTGCTTCCCATTATTAAGGTTTACGCTCCACCCCCGAATGATCACCCTCCCCCCTCAGTCCTGCTCACTAATTAAATCATTTAATTAGAGAGCACACGTTCCAGTCGATGGAGCGTTAAAATTCGGTGGTTCAAAAGCCGGGCGTGGATGCAGTAGAGATATTCGATAGGACACCTTCAGGGAACGCGTGCCAGAATAACGGTTATTTATGAGTACTGGGGAACCGATAAAAATGCCCAAGCAGCACTAAATTGCGTTGAATGAGTTGTTCGCTGAGCCTTGAGACAAAGAAGAAAGCGAGCGGAAGATGTGTATTTCAAAAAGAGTTAAAGCAATACCCTTTCACGGCAGTTAGGGCTGAATAGTGAAAAATAGAAGAAATAAATGAGGCTTTATACGGTTACGATTGTATCGTAAACGCTGCCAATTTTCGCTATAAAATAAAATGTTTTTAGATGAGAGAACATAAGAGGAATGACTGGCCGTGAAAAATTACAACAAAATTGCTGTTAAAGTTTTATTTTTGTAATCGGAATTCACTAATATTATGACAAATAAGTATGTATTATTGAAAATAACTTCAAACTGTATTAATATTACGAAAAATAAATATTATATGAAAATAACTTTAAACTATTGCGTTCATTTCAATATTATAATTTCAATTGAAGCTACTATGACTTCAATTAAATATAGAAAATAACTTCAAACAATTACGTTTAACTTAAATAATAATTTCAAACTGTAATGCTTAAATAATAACTTAAAACTGTTAATATTACCATATAAAAATATATCGCAGTTCGCTAATTTTATGACCAATAAGTATTAATTATATATTGAAAACTATTTTAAACTGTTACGTTTAACTTAAATAATAACTTAAAAATAACCTCACAAACTGTTAATATTATCATATAGAAAACCATATATTTGAATTCGTAAATATTACAGCAAATAAGTATTGATTATATAGAAAATAACTTCAAACTGTTAATATTACCATATAAAAAAACCATACAGCAGAATTCGCTAATACACTACTGGCCATTAAAATTGCTTTACCAAGAATGCTACATACATGCTACATACATGCTACAGACGTGAAATTTATACGAAAGGAAGAAGGCGCTGTGATATGTAAATGATCAGCTTTTCAGCGCATTCAGACAAAACAGGCGCCAGTAGCGACACCTACATTGTGTTTAAATGAGGAAATTGTTCAGCCGGTTCCTCATACACAAATTGCATTTGAACATCGTTGCCTGGTGAAAAGTTGTTGTTATGCCTCGTGTAACCAGTGTTGCGTACCAGCACGTTTCTGACTTTGATAAAGGTCTAATTGTAGCGTACCGGGATTGCGGTTTATCTTATCGCAGTATTACTGTTCGCGTCGGTCGAGATCCAATGACTGTTAGCAGAATATGGAATCGATGGGTTCAAGACGGTAATACGGAACGCAATGCGGGATCTCAACGGCCACTTATCACTAGCAGCCGAGAAGACAGGCATATTATCCGCATGACCGTAATGGATCTTGCAACCACGTCACGAGCCGTGAGTCAAGAAACGGGGTCGTTTGGAAGACAACAAGTGTCTGCACGAACAGTTCGACGACGTTTGCAGCGGCATGGACTCTCAGCTCGGAGACCATGGCTGCGGCTTACCTTGACGCTGCGTCATAGTCAAGAGTGCCTTCAATAATGTGATCAAAGATGAACCTGGGCGCACGAATGGCGAGATGTCATCTTTTCAGATGAATCCAGGTTCTGTGTATAGCATCATGATGGTCGCATTCGTGTTTGGCGGCATCGTGGTGAACACACACTGGCAGCGTGCATTCGTCATCGTAATGCAGGCCCATCACCTGGCGTTATGGTATGGGGTGCCATTGGATACACGTCTCGGTCACCTCTTGTTAGCATTGACGGTGCTTTGAACAGTGCACGTTACATTTCTGGTGTGTTACGACCCGTGGCTCTACCCTTTATTCGAGCCCTGTGAAACCCTACGTTTCAGCAGGATAATACCCGACCGCATGTTGCCGATATTGTACGGACCTTCCTTGATACGGAACATGTTCCGCTGTTGCCCTGTCCAGCACGTTCTTTAGATCTTTCACCAATCACTTGTTATTTCTAGTATAATATATTTGTCCAATAAATATCATTTTGTTATCCGCATTTCTTCCTGGTGTAGCAATTTTAATGGCCAGTATTATATTACAACATATAAGTATTGATTATAGAAAATAATTTCAAACTGTTACGTTTAACTTAAAAAAAAAAACTTAAAAATACTAACTATAATACTTAAATAATAACTTCAAATTGTTAATATTACGACAAATAAGTATTTATTGTTGAAAATAACTTCAAGCTAGAAAAAGAAGCAGTTATCTAAATTTATTAATAAAGTAGTATATCATGGGATAAAAATATACAAAAATATATCTTTGTGATATTGTCAAAAAATTGTTAAAGCTATACATTATCAACTGAATTATTTTTTTTAAATAAAATTTAAAAAAATTGTATTTTTATAAGAATAAATTCGCGAAATTTAAGAAAAATGAAAAATTTAAGAAAAAAAGAAAGTAGTTAAATAAAAATGTTTATTAAAATTTAAATAGGATTATTTCCAAACATAAGTAAATGAAATGTGTATAAATGTATGTATATATACTATGCTTAAATTTTGTAAAAGGTAAAAAATAATATATTTTTTGTATCTATATACATAATTAGATTAAATCATATATATCCAAATATAAAGAATTTCAAAATATATTTTGATAATTACAAATTTAATTATTCTTTTGATTGATAAAATAATTTAATAAATAAAAAAATAATGAGAAATAGTATAATTTCATTTATATAAATATTGTATTATTCTACTCATATTCATTAATTTTATAAAAAAAAATCCGAAAAGGAATCTGCATAATGGTATTGTTAATAATTAGGTTATAATATTTCAAACGTATATTATTTGGATTAAACTATACATTCTTTGTTTTTCAAAATAACATGTTATTACATCACTCTCTTTTGTAAAAAAATGATGAGAAATAAACATTAGTTATTATTTTAATATGTCAGTTTAATAATTAAATATCTTGTATGAACCAGAAAAGAATATTTTAGATTTGTTTTTTAGATATTTGGGCTTGCGACCATTCCAACGAATATAAAACAATTGAATTTTTCAAATCTGGTTTTATGATTATTATATTCATTAGGAATTTTCAATAATTCTTAATGAAGTAATAAAAGTTTGGTTTTATTAAATAGGTTATTTTTAAATGTCTGTATCCCACATAATAGAATTTGTAAAGGGTATCACTTAATTTTTAAATTGGAAAAATAATCCCTGTCTTTTTTAAAGTATCTCAAATTATTATTTTGGTTATGAAAATGTATGCCCTTTATTTTTTCTCCTTTAAAAAAGTGTGAAAAATGTATACGATATTATAAAAATAGTTGTTTTAATTATAAAAATTAGAGTAGAATATTTTAAAAAAAGTTTAAACATGAAGTACAAAATCCTTGAAATGTGAAGCAAATGAGATAATTTCAATCAGTGTCAAATAATTATAAATATTGGAAATAACTTTACATGAAAATTATTCACAATATAGTATGAGAAATTGAGCACTTATTTTGGTATTTTTATTCTAACTATGTAAAATTATATATATGTCAAAATATCTTTCAGAAGTTAAATATCCAAAGATAATTTATTCAAACTTTATTTTTTGTTTTTTTCTGAACACAGAATTCATTTAAAGTTTTATGCTTTTATTTAGCGTATCTTCCTAAGCATTAATAGCTATATTTTATACATTAAACAGGTTTATATAATTTGCAGCAGACATTTCAGAAAATTCGAACAAAAGCAGATAGATACACAAAGACATATTTATACTTATTGTAAATAGTTGTCTGTTCTAGAACTAAAGGGAATCTTATTTAATTACACTAATATTTTGAATTAGGAAGAAGCTTATTGATCATTTCCGTTTTAAATAAAATATTTTGAAAGGCCTTAATTAATGCTGTGGGTTTTTTGGTGAAGGATTTAGTAATTATAGTGGGTGGTAGGGATTTTGGATTAAGATAGATCCCTCATTTTATCCCAATTTTAAATGGCATAAAAAATATAGTTTGATATAAAAAAGCACACATTTTTCAAAGAAG
>JAPDSC010032416.1:88955-106384 GCA_026290005.1 Latrodectus geometricus
TTCATTTGTTTACACGTTTTTAACGTTTATTAAATATACTTTAATGTTTATAATAACTTACTACAAGTGATATTAATACTACAATTTTGTAACTTAATAAAGGATTAATAGCTACCAGATACCAGATAAAGCAACTTCAATTGGTTATTTTAATTTTACTTTAGGTTCTTATTAAAATTTATTAATACAAAGAATTATAGTTTTTATTTCCTTTTAAGTATTAAATAATTTATAAAATTTTCCATTATTTATTGAATATTTCAACATTTTCCAATTTTATGTAATAGATAATGTTTCTGTGGAAAAAATCAGTGAATCCAAAAGCTTTCATGGAATTCAAATTTATTAAAATGTTTTGAAATGAGAAACAAATCCATACATGTTTAAGTTCGAAATACTTTTATTTGTTTAGATATGAGGAAAAATCAGCTTAAATACTTAAATGTGAATTACTTCATTACCACAAAATGTGAAAGTGGCTAACTTTATGATACGTTCTTATTAAATTGTATTAGATAAACAATACTAGATGTAGTTATTGGTACTGAGGAATGTAGTGGAGATACGAATGTTTGATTGAGAGCTAAAAATAAATATTTATTTATTAAAATATGTTAAGTGAATGTATAATTTTTTTCGCCATCGGTCGGATAGATGTCGAATGCCATCAAAATAGAACAATTCAATTTTCGGAGTCGTGAATCATCAACTTATTTTCGAGATTCATTAACTTCTCTCGAAAAGGTACAGAAGACAAAACGTTGTGCAGAGACAGAAGCAGATAATAATTGGAAAGGGTTATATCCGATTATAAGCTGTTTGCTTCGAAGTTTCACAACTAAGTGTTACTAGCAAGTTTAGTTTTGCAAAATGATGCATTGCGTTATCATGGCAAAGTGTCATAGGATGCAACCATTTGAGTGAAAAGGGGTGTATTGACTGACCTCTAGCTCAATCACAGCTATAATTGTTTATAGTGTTCAGAAGTTATACTTAAAAGCTTTTGTAACAAATCAAGTCTTTCTTAGTCTTCCAGATGTAGGAATAAACAAAAATTTTATTACTATAATTTTCGTGCTAATTGAAAAAAAACACCTTTAGTGGATACTAAAGGATCTCCAGAAAAACAATTGAGAAGCATTAAAAATGAGATGGAAAGAGCCATGTTTAAAGAAAAAATGTCATCATAATAAGATTTTAACATTTCAAGAGATTGCATAATGATTTTGCCACCCTATTATTATCTATGAATGATTTTAAAATATATCAAATAAAAATAAATCTGTGATTTTCATAAATTATGCTATTAAATTAAGGGATACTGTTTTTAAAAGTAATTAACTAAGAAATATCTAATGCCAAAACAACCATAAATTAAGTGATGAAGTATCGTTAATCAAATCAAAACGTAGAAAATTTAAAGTAAAGATATAATAAATAATGAACGATCTCTTCGTGGCAAAAGTATGTAGCACTTTAGTAAAGAATCATCATTTCACTTTTTAATATTAGAATTTTTTTTGCATTATAAAATTTGTTTTATTTGTAACATGAAAATAACGATAGACATATAATGTAAATTTATAATTAATAATGACCGATTTCTTCAAATCCACGGCTAAAATATATATAGCATTTTAGTAAAGAATCATTATTTCAATTCTTTCAATGTTATTTTTTTTCATATTATAAAATTTGTTTTATTAGTAATATAAAAATAAGGATAGACTCCGTTCATTATTTTCTTTTAAAATATTATGTCTTATAAACATTTTAGTTTTGCAAGAGAACTTTCTGTATAAAGAGAAATATACATTGTTTGGTTAAATGCAATCGAAAAATACTGTAAAATAAGCGACTTGATCACTATCTTAAGTTTAAATTTATGTATATTTCACTACGATAAATATTTATCTGAAATCAAGACCAAAATTTCATACCTTTAAAATACAGAATGCCGAAAAATTTTATTTTAGCAAACAAACTGAATAGAGGTAAAACATTAAATACTTTTACATCAAAATAATAATTTTAGGGATAACCTTACTACATTATTTTTTTCATCTGATTACTTATGTTCATTTTGAATATTAAAGATTTCATTATATTTTGCTACTTTCATATATTATTTTAATAATTCACTTCGAACATGTTACGTTTGCTTAACCAAGTATCTCATAATTTTTAATTTCGTAAAAGTTTTATCTAATAGTCTGTATTTTAATATTTTTTATTCACTATTTACACAATAAATAATACTCTAAAATAAAGTAAAGTTATTCTACAATAAAACTTATTAATAGTTTTATGAATCTTCTATATTTAATGACAAATTTAAAATTATGTGTTTCAGATGGCAACAATTATCATTATTTTTATTGTCTTTATGTACACTATTAAAATATTTCATAAAAACTGAAATATGAAAGAATATTTTTAACACAAATATGTTTTTTCAATTTAAGTCTACAATAAGATCTACAATAAGAACTAAATAATAATTTTAGTTAACACACCAAAAGTATTATTTAAGGATATTTACATATAGGGGTACACTTTTGTACCAGACGAATATTCAAATATAAATCAAAATTAGAATATATGATATATTCAAATATAAAAAGGTAATCAATCAATTTTTATCTCACTAGAAATTAAAGGAGGAGAAGATAATATTTGAACATGGTTATTATATGCTGTAAATCGAAATATTTTGTATGTTTACGATAAGTAGAATTTTATTAGATATAAATTATCCATTAAGTCATGTGATTTCAAGTAAAAAACATTTAGCACTACTTTTTAATAAAACTAAAAATAATATTGTTAAAATGCTATAATGCTGTTATTTAAGACAATTAAGTCAGTTAAAGAATTATACTTAACATAAAATCACTTATATTAAAAATGATGAAATATTTTATTTGAAATAATATATATAATATATTTTAAGCAAATGAATAAATTTAATTAGTTAAGCACATATACTTTACGGTCATGTTGTAAAATTAATAAAGTACATAAAATTTCCAATTTTTTTCAGCTGAATTAAATTTGAATTAGATTTTTAAATTTACAGCTTTTGTTAAGCTAATAAGAAATAAATCTAAAAATGTTTCCCATTTCTAAGATCAAAGCAAATTTAATGTTTCATATTAAACGTATATACATATATATCAATTGCATTTGCATAATCGTAATTTAAAAGAATATACAGTTTATGGAAATTCAAAAATATGTTACCAAACAATAAAAGTTTGTAAACGTTTCAAATAAGAAAAAATGAATTATGCATATTGTATAGTTCTTTAAATATTTAAAGTAAAATCTATTCAAATATTAACTCATAAATCCATATAATGAGAAAATAATTAAAATGAGGAAGAGCTAAATTAACAAACAATAAATGTCATTAATTAAATAAAAATTATATATTCTAAGTTTTTCAAAGTAAATAGGAATAATCAAAAAAAGTACTTAAAGGACTAATAAATATTCATAGCTTATAAAATTTCATAATTTCTTGCTTGAAATAAATATAATAATCACTTCATTTCTATAAAACCGTCTCTCAACGTAACAGACGAATCAGTTCTACACGAGTCAGTTTGAATATTATTTTATCTGATCACAAATAACAACTCAACAAATTATTTATATTCAGCTATTTCCAAATAACATAATAAAATATATAATTCGGCTTTGTTAACAGTAATCCAATTAATTCCATATATAATAAAATTATCTTCTTTTATAAATGTTGCTTTATTTAATATTTTAATTAGATAAAGAAACATTCAAAAGGTTCAATTGGTTCTTCAATAAATTAATAAGTGAAACATTAGGAGCTAAATATATGTGGATATGTAATAAACAAATCTTTTAAATTCTGAAATTATATTAGATTAAAAGTATATATTTGTTTATTTTTACATACATTAATTTGCCCTGATGATGATCCCTGACGGCAACACTTACCTAAAAAAGGAAAAATATATATCAGTAAATTGAATATTTTCAAATTAATAATTATAAATATAATATTTATAGGCTTTTTATATTTTCAAAAAAATAACTGATGCAAAGAAATATTTTTCTATATTTGTTAACCTTTTGAGAAAAAGAAAGTGTATCGTTTTATGCATTGATAAAATATTTGTAATATACACTATCTATATTTTTATATATATACAACCCTGATTTGATTGTTTATAGTATGTGTTAGTAAATATTGTATTTCGTTGTATGAATTTACTGCTTTATATACATATATATGTACTATGTACACACACACACACATATATATTATGATTTTTTTATTTTTTATAACATTCATCATTAAAATTCTATTAATATTACAATGGCAATATTAATTTTTATTTATGGAGTTGATGACAATAAAGAAATATTAAATTTTTAAATATTTTAAGAAATTATCATACATATGCTTAAATTTAATTGCGTTTGTTAAAATGTATTTTGTTTTATAGAAATTATATGTGTTCAAATATGCATTTTGCTTGAATAAATATGTCGTAATAAAATATCTACTATATTTTTAATTAATTTTTAAGGAATTTTCAATATTAAATTTGTTTTATGAATTAAATTTCTTATATAATTTTTTAAATATTTAATAATTGTATATCAATTATTTGTTCTCGAAAACCTCATATTTATATTTTTGTTTTGTTTATTATTTTTTGTTTATTATTTAATTAAGTGATAAAACCCCAAATTTCTCATAAATTTATTGATATTATTTTATTTTCTATTTAATAAATTATACTATGATAAATATAATGTGAACAATTTGAATATTCCTTATATTTTCAGGTAATAACAACTAAATTTTTATTCGCTCATTATATTCATATTTTTTAAGTTATTTACGAGAGAACGAATTAATACAATTGATCCTAAATTTAAGACTGCTTTTTTCATTTAATGCATTTCTGAATAATTTTGATTTCAATGGCAAACCTTATTTGTAAAATAGTTGCTACCTATTTCACTGAAATAAACGTACTCAATATTAAAGCAATCTCTTTTAATATTTGTAGACCATGGAACCGAATCTCTTTCTTCATTACCTTAGCTAATATCCCTTCAGTTTATATGGCTGGCTGCACGCTATATTGATTCGGCGATCGTTTCGTGTACAGTAGCTTCTTACGAAGGACATAAACAGATCTGCAAATATTCTGAGCTCGTGAGCAATTATACCGCAGATGGATGCGATATATCTCCAAGATAAACACCGCGCATTCTGCAATAACAAGTTATATTGAGCAATATCATTCTGCAGTGTGCGCATGCCTCATGGTTCGAAGCAATTTTGTATGAATACCGAAAAGGAGTCGCATGCTATGAGATTCCTTAACAACATTTTTTAAAATTTACATACTTCAAGAAGGTAATGCAATAATAACTTTTATAAATTGAACAAACGGTTCACGTTTAAAATTACTTTTGCACTGTTTTATAAAAACAATAGTTAACAATTTTATTTATAAAACTTAATATTACATTAACCGCGTAATAAATATGCCATAAAATAACATTTCTCATTTAAATTTATGAATTTTTTTCTATTGTATTAAAAAATAATAATACGCAAACTTATTCATTTAAATTGTAACTTTTAATTCAGTACATAATAAATTAAACATAAAACCATAATTCACATTAAATCAGTGAAAATCAATTTTACATTGTGTTAATAAAAAGATGATTGTCAATGTTTTGGCAAAATTTAATTATGAAGTTTCACTAGTAATGTAAAATATTTATTATCCCAATGCTTAAGAAAATGTTTTCGGATTTTGATTTTTCATATTATTTCTTTCATGTGTCATACAAAACAAAATAATGTACAAGTGAAATTTAAGGAATCATATTATAAGGTGAAAAATATTAATGTATTTTATATATGACACAAATCCAAACACACTAAATTGTAAAATAAACTCTAATAACACAGAAGTTAAAAAATTCTTATGATTTTACATGAATTTTCAATGCAATACAGTTGATACTTTTCTTAATATATGATTTACTTATTTTATAACAAAAATTTGCGAATATTTTAATAAATTATTTAATTATCAACTGCTTTAATTCGTTTATTTTAACTGAATTCTTTCTACCAAATAAAATTCTAATGCTTATTATGAGATATTTTACCGTAAATATTTTAGATAATTTCATGATATATGTAATTCTTTATGATCAGATTTATACATTGTATGTAAATTTATACTTCAGTAAATTTCATAAATTAATTGTATATTCTAAGCAAAATAGATTCAACGAATTAAAGAAAATAACTGAAATTTGAAACAAACTATTGGCAAAAATTAATTTGCTAAGAATTCAGAACACGAACTAAACGTTAAAAACATTTTATTATAGAAGTAAATTCAATTATCATTTATTTTCTGTAGACTGTCAAGTCTTTTTATTTATTTCCTTAACTCTTTTATTTAATTTGGTACAATTTATTTATTTTACACTTTTTATTTCTATTTTACTGTCGGGAATAGAATTTCATGCGGAAACCCATTAGTTCAAAGTATCAAAAGAATTTTTGAAAAACTTACCATTAAATTCTATGTTCTCCGAAATGTTTTTTTTTATCTTAATATTAGCAATAAAGAGCTATTTTAGATAAACTAAAATAAATTCTTTATGCATGAAATATTGATCTACCAACTGAGGTAGTTGCACGAACCTTCTAAATATTCATTGGAACAATATTTTTTCTTTTCCCTCTTTGTTTAGTCAATAAAGAAAAATAGTTTATTGAAATTATAAAGAAGAGTCAAAGTATTTATTTATCGATCAGAAAGAAGCATTCTTACCCGAAAAATATTTTCAATGAAAAATGTTGTTTCCCAGTTTATTATATTTACTACTGAGTTTATTAAAATAAGATTATATAGATGTTGAGCTGAAGGCAAATCGTATTCAAAGCAATGCTTGAAATGTATTTGGAAGATTTGAATATCATAAAAGAATTTTTATTATAATTGGAAAATTAATTAACATTATGTAATTAAATATGAAGAAAGAAAAATAAATTTTATTAATTTTGATTTAAGTACAAATAAAATTTATTATTTAGTTGACTTTATTACATAATGTAACTATTTTAGCAGATTTTAAGTACTGTTTCAATTTAAATAATTTTCACCTACTTTATTAAAATAATATATTTAAATAGATAAAAAAAATTTTAATTAAGAAATTCTAAACTCTATATTTTTATTAGAATATTAATGCAGGCAGCAATTAATTGCATCCTACAAAATCTGCTAAAAAAACTTGGATAATCTGTCTGCAGTTTTTAAGTGATTTTTTCTAATTTAATATGTTTACCATTTAAAATTGTTACAAAAGTCATCGTACAATATTTTTGAATTTTAGGAAGGAGTTATTTTATTTAACTAATTTAATTTAATCAATAATTTTTTGAGCTCTGTATATATGAACTCTATGAGAAGTAATTGTTACATTTTTTTAAATCTCTTAAGTAATCTTGTTGAATACCAATATAACAATATCACTTTATTAATAACAGCATTATAGAAATAATAGTGTTGTTCGTTACTAATAAAGTTCTATTAAATCCTTCGTTATTAATAAAATGAATATACCTTAGAATATTACATTTTTAATTTTTATTTATAAAATACTATTTAAAATAACAATAAATAAGAAAAAAACCATCCATAAAAGTTGTAATAAGAAACAGAGCGCTTTGCTAGTTAATATAATGAGGTAAATGTAAAGTAGTACACAATTAAGAAAATGCTGTGTTTGAAAATATTGTTTATTTGACCATTTGCTAACATTTGCGTTTAATGTAATAGACGGAGCCAATTATAAAAGTTTATTATTTAATGTTTCGTTACATTTTATGACATTCACCTTCACTATGTTTTATAATTATTATTTTTACCATTATTATAATTGATGTTATTTATTTCACAATAAGAGAAAAAACCTATGTAATTAATATTTTAATAGTGATCAATTCTTTGTTTGTAAGTACATGCAATTTATTGGTATTTACCTATAGCTTAAGATTAAAAACACGTTTTGTGCGTGCGTGAGAGTTTTAAATGAATATAAGTCATTAAATCAAGTTTTTCTCAAGTAATAATAATCTTGTAAATACGTAGTTGTATTTACAAGAGCTACAACCAAAAGACACTAATTTGAAAATCATTATTTCTTGAAAGTATTTAATTGTCAGAGAAAACGTCTCTGAATAGAAAAAAAAGATTCAAATGAACTCATAATAAAAAAAAACTGAATTAAAAAAAATGAAAAAGAAAAGCCAGATAAAGGAATAAAATATTATGAATAAAAATTATCAAAGGATATACCTTATGTTCAGAATAATCAAAATGCTCTAGAATAAGATCTAATTTTCAATCAAAACTTTGGAAGGTATAATTTTTAGATTTGTCATTGTTTTCTGTGTAACGCCTTACTGCTCTAATCTGAAACAAATAAATAAAAAAAAACGCTCCGAGATAAATTTCACTATAATGAAAGTATAATCTTGCCTATAATGTGACATATAATCTGAATTTGAGCTACAAGTATACACAAAAGTGTAACGTGATTAATAAACAAAATTATCAGTGGGTAAAATTAAAAAATTCAACTATTTGCATATGCTGCAAACTGATATATATACATATTATTGTTGTTAATGACACTTGGCAACGCCAAGCTCGACCGAGATAGATTACGCGAATGAAGTCAGAGAGGGAGCGTCTTCCGTTTTTTTAATAGAACAAACTCATACGAAGGTAGAAGAATGATTTTTGGCTCATAGATGGCAGCGCCACCTGAATCTTCCAATTTAGAGATTGAAACCAGTGAAGACCCAAAGCCTGGCTCCAACCACCCTCAGAGGAATTAATTTGTAATGGGAACATGGAGGATATTGCGACCCGACGGATTTAACGTGACCCAGTCGCCATTAGTGAACACGACGGATCTTCGGATAATCCGGGATTCGAACTCACCACCATTTGGTAACGAGAACGATGCCCTAACCAACCAGGCCACCGCGGCCTCATTGATATATTTAAATTCAGTAAATGATCAAATCTAAATGATCAAACATATTCTATCTGACGGAACTATAAAATTGCATATTCATTTAAATCAAATATTTTATGATTTAAAAAAAAATCAATACCGCTTTTGTGTAAAATATTAATTTTTCTTACTATAAGTTAATTTTGAAATATAGATTTCCCTTCACAATTTTCACTTTATATTCATTATTAGAGAAAATCGAAATTGAAATAACAAGAAGTTGCTTATAAATAGAATTATATAAATCTGCTTATAAACATATTGTGCACAATATTTACAATATTGTGCACAACATGCTTTGTAACAATGATTTGTCTGCACATTCGGTTCAGGACTTTACTTATGGTACCAGTTGCAATTTTTTATAGTAGTCGGGGCTAGAGCTAAAAATACTTATGAAAATGGCGTAGTTATTTAAATTTCAAGATATGGTGATCAATCAAACAAGTAATTTATTTTTATCTTAAAATAATGGAATAATATGCCACTGCAATTGAATTTCTTCAAGTATTTGGGGCAAAATTTAAATATTGGCATATCATTACAGAAATTATCTAGAAATTAGAAAGGAAACGAAGGACAACTCAACTCGCTTTACCACGCAAACAAATTTATTAACTTAATGCTGAATGCATTTATTCAGATCTTGAATATCGAAAACAAATCGTATTAAAGATTACGTTTTCTGGGATATATAGATAATTTATTTAACAAAGTGATGAAATAGATCAATATTTTTCAACTTAGATCATTCAATATAGATCAATATTAAATAGATATATGTTTTTAAACTTAAATCATTCAATATAGATCAATATTTATCAATATTACATATCAAATGCATTAGTATTCTATTTTTTATTTTTAATAACATTTGATTTAAATAAGTATTGAAAAAAAACATGGATTTTTAAAGGATTAGATTTTTTCTTTAATAAATATCTCAGCTTTTATACATAATAGTTTCCTAAATACAATTATTTTTTTAAAGGATGTATCTATTACTTTAGTGAGTAACTTTTCTATATTTATTCAGCCATTTCAGAAATAAACATTTCGTACCATCTATTTAATTTAACAAATATGGATATTCATCAAACTTGTTTATATTTTATTGAATTTCGATTAAGGATTAAATTCGAATTTTTATTTCATTCATATCAAAAGAAACTAAATTGTTGTATGACATTACATTTTTTTAACATGATAAAATAAATATCTGAAATGTTTTGTAAACAGTTCTATTTACATACAAATATATGTATTGACTCATGCCCGACAACAAAATACGTCCTTCTATTTATTTTGCTCTTTTGTATGAGACGCTTCTTTTTTCAAAATTAAATCCGTTTGGAGATATCCTGCCTCTTGTCGAAAGTCTAGCAACGAGGAACGATGGAACGAAGAATGGAAACCTTATTTGAAGTACTTTCCACTGAAAACAAAGTCTTATTTTGACGTATTTTGGTATCCATAGAGCCCGATGATAGTCCACATCTTTGTTTCTACGGATAATGCTTCTAACTAAATTTATTGATAAAACACTTTAGAAACTTGTTTGGTTTATGCAGGCATTATAATATGTAATCTGCTTAAACTTGACTGAATATAGTTTAAAGATAGAAATATGAATTCCCTTTCTATTATACCTATTTATATGAACAGTAGATATATAATGAAGGAATTATTTATTTAGAATCAAGTTTATCCATTTATAAGAAAGTTTGAAAATAAATTGTTTGAAATCTAAATGAGCAATTTTTTTAAAATAAATTAAATATAAAATTTAAGCCATATAGAATCTATGAAATAAGCAAATATTCGAATCAGCAATTTATGATAAAAAAATCTATATTTCATGCACCTAGCAAACATTATTATATCTATCATAATGTCTATATATCTAGCAAACATTCTATCCATATCTAGATTTTATCTAACAAGCATCATTATATCTAGCAAACATTTTATTTTTAATTATTTTGTTTTATCGAATTTTCACAAAAATAAATTTTTTTTATCTATTTTATATAACGGATATTTTTTAAATATCTAATAATTCTTATTTGCTAATTTTATAGAAGATAATAATTCACTTAAAAAATCACATTTTTATGACTTTCATATCTATATTGAAAAGTTTGATTGATTTAAGCATTCAGAGTATACCATATTAAATCTAATTTTTGAAGAGTTATATTAATTACAACTTAACATTTGAAACTGAAACGCATAAAACTTAAATATTGTCACGCTAAGATAAATTAAATTGCTGCATACTGACGTTCAAACATAGAACAATTTTCCTAGCATTATTTCTAGGTCTCTTTGATTATACACATACCTTACAATAATACTGGAAGTACTAGCAATAATGTGTATCTTTTTATGTGGTTACGCTCCAAATTATTCTTCTATTTACTGTTTTTAATTATAAAATGTTTGACATTGCTTTCGCTCTAAATAGGCAAACGGAAAGGCCAGGTATTTCAGGGTGGAGTATCGGGTTCCATCCCTGACACTGCTGAGGAAGTAGAGATAAATGCTACTCGTCTTCATTCTGCATGGACATATATTTGTATAAGTGGCTGGGAATTTTTATAGTTTATTCATTATTGAAATGTTAATATGGCTTCCTATTATCCATGAAAAATCTTTTCAGAAGGCAAATTACATGGTTGACTTTGAAATCCATTATAACAATGGAATCTATAATTGCTTTTCTTTAAATTATCTACAAAAAACATCAGATATTCGCACACTATATTTTAACAATTGGATCATATAATTCAGAGTGATTTGTGTCCGTTATAAAAAGGAATCTATATTTGTTTTTTTTTTTTTGTTTAAATTATCTACAGAGAAAGATCTGATATTCGCACAAAATATGTTAACAATAGGATCATATAATTCAGAGTAGTTTGTGTTAAGATCAGTTTAAGACGCTCTTTAAGAACAAGAAGTGGGTAAAATGCTTCCGCTTTCTGTATGCACGTTTATCAAAGAGACTGTTTGTGAGTATTCCAGGTTTACTCCTTCGTGACACATGAATTTGGCCCACAATCTATGCAGTCGCCTTAGAAGGCAAATTGCGAGATGGACATTGGAATACTTTAAGGCATTAGGCTATACAATTCGAAGTATTAAATGTGGGTGATTGGGAGTTCTGTGTTTTTTTTTCTCTTCGAAGCAGAAGAATATATTATAAAAATCCCCAAATGGCAACAACACAAATATAGTTATAAAGTTCTATAATACTTTTCTGTTTTTAAGTTGTACAGAATGCAATTTATCAATCACAATATTTGCTTTGTAAAGTATTATAGATGTATACATGAAATAAAAGTATATGCAACTAAGATACCATTATCTTTTCTGGTAAAGAATAACAATATCTATTGAATAAATATAAATAATAAAATTATTCAATGCATTTATCCAATATATTTTATCTTAAGTAAACTAATATAAAATATTACACTCTTCTACATTGCTAGAAGAGGAAATAGTCAAAATATAGCAGGTTCTAAAGTAATATTGATTGTTATGGCTCATGATCGGTGAAGCTTTAAGTTTACCCTTGTCTAACGGATAATATCAATTCAATGATACTGTTGATAATGTGCTCTGTATCATTTGTCTCCCATTACAATGGGAGTCTTATTCAAAGCATTCCAATCACATTCAGCATCTACTAATGGATTTCTACATATTGTAGAGTAAATGTAAAGGCGTAAATAGATTAGGTTGTGAAGCGTTACTCTACACATGTAATCGAGGTTTCTGTAGATACGCTTCATTAGTTAATTAGCTTTAATGAGAGCGAAATACCTTTAATTACTCCGCTTAGATATTGTAGAGCTCAGAAATACAAAACCTTAGTTCATTAAATTTTAATTAGGTAAGCCTCATCATGAGTACTTATGAAAGCGTGTAATATCGATTAAACTTAGATCAGCAATTGGAGCTTGAGAGGAAAAATATTAGAATACAAATTTAAATTGCTTAATTTTTTTAGTAGTTTCTTTATTTTATTTTTTCATCAGTCTGATTTTTTAAAACCAAACACTTTCTGCACGGTTACTGTTTAATAAAACGCAATTCTATGTTGATATTAATATTAAATTTAAAAAATGTATTAATAAATATCTAGTTAATTACTTTAGTCTCGGTTCAATTAGTTTTGTCTAGTTATTTTGTTTTTAATGTTTCATAAATTACTTCACAAAAATTATTAAATTCTAAATTTTAAATTTGCAATGGAACTTTGTCTTGTTGTTAGTTATCTCTGATGATCTGAGAGTGTGAGACCAGGCCCATAAATCCGTTGACAAGTTAAAAGTCAGAAACAAGGAAGGGATAAAAATAACTTATTTAGCAAGGAATGCTCAAATATTTTATCCGTTGACGAGTTAAAAGTCAGAAACTAAGAAGGGATAAAAATAACTTATTTAGCAAGGAATGCTCAAACATTTTATCCGTTGACGAATTAAAAGTCATAAACAAAGAAGGGATAAGAATAACTTTTCTCTCAAGGAATGCTCAAACATTTTATCCATTGATGAGTCAAAAGTCAGAGACAAGGAAGGGATAACAGTAAATTTCCTCGCAAGGAATGCTCAAACATTTTAAAATATGATTAGCCGAAGTTTGATGTTGATGACTTTTCAGCATAGAAAATATGATTTTAATCCTGGGAATAGGTTAGACATTTTATGTGACCACTGGCAAGGCACGAGAGGTAAAGACTACCAGCTTCAACATCTGATGAACTTATCTACCCAGAACTCTTTTCTCGGACGAAATTCATTAATAGAAGAAATTGGTTAGTGTTCCCAATCACGATTGGTATAGGACTAGTAAGTCAGGACAACCGTTGGTTCTTCCATGTGACAGAAAGACCAATACTTGCCTTTCCAGTGGAACTTTGTATTTTATCGTAACAAAACTACTTTTATCATACAATTCATGAAGTATGCCACTCAAACTGTCTAGTGACCTGGTTACGGATAGGGAGGACCTGGTTTCGACTCCCGGCTTGGGCATGGATGTACTTTCTCTCTTTCTTGTCTTTGCCTTTTCTTTGTGTGTGAATGGTTGCCCACCCTATAAACGGGTACCTATGGCATGTGTGTACTGAGGAAGTCGGACCCCACACCAAATACGGTTCCGTTGGAAAAGGGGAGCTGTGCACCCCATATTGCCAGCCTGGCTGGCACACGACAACAACATTTCATGTAGAGTAAACTTATAATTATTGCTATCAAATAAATCTTACATTTACCAGAATGTGAATTGTGTTTGTGATTAAAGAAGTAATTAATAAAACGCAATTAATATTCAACTAGAATCCAGATTATATCAAAACAAATCAAACATATTAGGTCAATCAGTGCAAATACTTATAAATACTAAACCAGCAACAATCATCGTCTATTTGTAGTAAATGTTTTATTTATCTAAAAATATAAAAAAAAAATCCATCAATACGAGGAACTGAAAAATAAATCCCATTTTAAATGAACTACTGGTAAGGGCAATAGCATATATTTCAAGCAACATGTTTTCATTATTAATAAAATTTAAAGGAAATAAACATCTTAAACAATGAATTTAATAAGCAAAGTTTAATCGCTGAAAATATGAAAGGAAATAAATTAAAAATAATATTTCGCAGGCATAGAATAAATATGGATACTTAATCAAAATGACCTAAATTAATAAGGACCTGGAAAACTGAAATTCTTTTATGAATTAGGATTTATAGTAATAAATAAAAATTAAATAGTACAAGAAGTTCAATATTAGAATATCTGTTTCATGGAAATATATATCACAATACAAAAATATTGATTTTACATAAAAAGGGGAATCTATAAAATAAAATATTTTATTGCTGTCGTACTTTCTTTCATGCAAAATATTTGCTATGTTATAAAACATATTTTTCTCGTTTATTGTTTGAGTTTGCTATTTAAAGAATATGTGAGTTATTTAAAATTTCCAGATCTAGTTCCTCGATGTTATAGGAAACTAAGTTAACGTATAATTCTTTAACTAACACACACACACGCACACACACACACACATATATATATATATATATATATATATATATTACATTATTTACTTATATTCATAAATATTGAAAATGCTTTGATTAAAAAGGCTTGAGTAATGTTCATATATTTATATTCCCCAATTATTATGCTAGCTGAAAATTATTGCCTGTATTCAAGCAAAAAATGCTTTACATTTATTCAGTCATTAAACCAATGCAGTAATGGTTTATTATTAAATTAAATTATTATTACACTATTTTTCGATTATTTTTAATTGATATCAAAAAGATTCATTGTTTTCCTACAATATTTTATTAATGTTACTAGATTTACTACATATCCATGCAAAAATTAAAGAAATAAAAATGTTAATATAATTTCACTCAATATTTTTCCATTCATTACAGAATAAAAAAACTGACATTAATTACGTAAACAAGATTATAGATATAAATTTTAAATAAATGCATGTACAGATATCTGTTCACAATTTTAGTCCTTTCACGCAATAAGTAAATCTGCTAAAACTCTTCTGCTTTAATATTCTGTTATGGAACATCTGTCTTCTGTTGATTAATGAGTTCACTGAGGGGATAAGATTGTCATCAATATAAGTTTAAATTATTATTCACAAGATAAGGCGCCCCCTATCGGTGATATGTGACATTTCATAGCTGCTTCGGAAAATTACGTGAGCTGTGACTATACTCGAGATAAAAGAGCATGGTGATAATTATTTAAGCTTTAGCGATGCTTTTATCTTAAAGGGAAGCATCCCAAATAATTTTCTCAACCCGTATGCAATGGATTTTGGGTTCCCTGATTTTCACACTTGGAAACAAGATAAAGGAAATTAAAACTTATTCATTCATTTAACGTGAAGTATTGTCATTTTTATGAGGACTTTATACCGGAAAATTCTAAATTGCTTAGTCAGAAAAATTATTCACCCGTTGTAATATTTTTCTGTGAAAAATAATTTAATTTAACTATATAGAAATTTCTCAAACTAAGCTAAATAATGTTTACGTTTTATAAAAACGTAAGCAGGAAATTTTCAAAGTAAATATACATTTTTTGTTAATTTCAATAGAAACTAACAACAAATATTAAAAAAATGTATTTACATATAAGTCTGTTGAATGCGTTAGTTATATATGTTACATTATTTGAAAAAAAAAATCGCAATATGATTTGAAAAAAATATTCTTTTTTATTTACACAATTTATTTATTACAGAAATTTAATAAAACAAGAATTATTTTGCATGAATTAGAGCATTTGAAAATATAGTATTTTGAAAACATATAAAATAACAATATGTTAAAAACATTTGAAGTAAAAAAAATAATTATATTCTGGGATAGCAGTTCTAGAGGAACATTGTGCGGCAGGTTAACGCCCACGCGCAGTTGTTAGGGCCAGTAATAAAAAAATGTAAACATAAATAGTTTATATCTGTAATTTATAGCACACAGATTTGGGGTATTTATATTTTTTCAGTACAGAACTTCTCATAAAATTCTGTACTTTTTAAATTCAGTTAGGATTACAATAACTAAAGAACTTGAGCAAGGTTATTAATAAATGTATATGAGGTATAATAAAAGTAAACTTATTTTCTTCAGTAATTAACGGATATATATATATATAAAGTAAAGAATAGAAAACAAATAGTATGAAATATAATATCTACCAACAAATACTACATGTCAACAATCAAAAATCAAGTTAATCTCTTAATTAATCAACTTAAATTTAATGATTTTCCTATTGATTTCATTTTGATATATGTAGGAAGTAGGGAATCGTATGTAAGGTCGAGACAATGCGTAGTTTTTATAACTTCATAACTACAAGAATACCGAAAACAGCTACTTTCACTTTAATTATACTTTAGCTTTTGATCTATATTAAAAATTATAAACTTTTTTAATTTCACTCGTAATTTTTCTTTATTACTTTTGGCAATCATATTCTTCTGTACTTGATATATATTCACATGTATTTGATATACATTCTTCATTGTATTGCTTTGCCTGGGATTCATTTTGCTTATTTTTAATGTATTACTTCGATTCCATTTATTTCAATTTGTATATAACTGAAATTTATTTTTATACAGACATTCTTAAGGGGGAATAGCGCGAATATTTTTACACTATTGTATTTCGTGCTTGACAGAAGAAAGTGTCCTATTTTCATAGTTTACCATCTCTCTCCACTTGAAGACGTAGTCCCTATGCC
>JAPDSC010032416.1:128207-138867 GCA_026290005.1 Latrodectus geometricus
TAAAATAGAGTTACATTAAAAATACGAAGAAATACAGATTAATTAAAACGCTTCAAAATATAAAATGGAAAAATTTGCAGTTTTGTAAAAGTTATTTATAAGCTATTAACGTGCTTCAATTAAAAAACTTTCTCCAGATTAATATTTGGCAACAGCTGAGGTTAGTTTCTAATTTCATTTATAAAATGTGCTTCCACTTAAATCCAGAAAATAAAATACTTAAAATGCTAAGCCTTGAACACCACAAATTAATTTACATGCAAATGTGTTTCAAAGTTTTTGAAAGCTAAGTAAATTTTTCATTTTTGACTCTGTAAGCAAGCACTCAAAAATGTCAAAATCAACAAACGTGATTTCTTTGCTTACATAATGCATTCGACACATTTAGAAATATTTTAAAGAAAACGCGAACTGAAAATTCACATTTTTCTAAAAGTATATTTCTAAACATTTTTTTAAATCCAAATTACTTGTCCGAGAAAAAATCTTAAAATACATGTTATTTTAAAATCACACACACAAAAAATTATTTATTATGCAGTCAATTTAAATATGCAAACAAATATTTTTAATTTCTTTCAATAAAAAATATTTCAAAATATGATAGTTTTTGATGTGTGATTGCAACAAATACGAAAATTGTTCATTGAGTTATAACATATTTTTTGCGTTAGTTACATATAAATATAGTAATAAATAAATGTATGCAAAATAACTTAGAATAATGACAAAAGTAGTAAAAGAAAATGTATATTTATTGATATGTTTTTCATCAAAAATATGTTCTTTTTTCTAAGTTTTTGTTAACTTATTTTTTATTAGGTTTAACTTTGGTTGGCATAAATTTTTGATGCAGCAAGATCATTAAAATATTGGTATAACTAAATAAAGGATCCAATCTAATTATTTGTTTTCAGAGATTTTGAATTCTTAATATACATTGTGTATAAACTATTTCAGTGGATATATTTTTAAATTTCTCTTCATGGAGAGGCATATGCTTTGTGAATTTATTTTTTGTATAAATTTCCATGTAAATTTTTCTACTAAATGTGTTGCTATAAGTAACTACACATTATGTTGTTGTTAGTTAAGACACTGGACGAAGCCAAGCCCGCCCGTCAGGAACTGGACAAATAAAAGAAGAAAGAGCGTCTTCTGTTTTTTGAATAGAGCACCCTCTTACGAAGGTGAAAGTATGACTTCGATCATAGATGGCAACACTATTTGGTTCGTCTAATTTAGAAATAGGAAGCCAGAGAAGATCAAAAGCCTGGCGTCTAACATCCCCGAAGGTATTAATTTGGTATAGGAGCATGGATCACATTAAACTTAAGTGGAAACTTAGAAAATTATCTAGCATCTACCTCAGTAGACATTCGTGCTGAAGACAAAGGTGCGTCATTCATAACTCGATCTTTAGCAATGGCAAACCGCGGTTGTCTTACCATATTTTCCTCGACTAAGGCACGCATACCTAAGCATAATATATTATGTCATATTTGGCATAATTATGCATTTCCAGCAGCATAATTGTACCAAATATGACATTAATTACCAAGTCATTTTGAATTTCTAAAATATTCTAAGGTTAACTCCTAATTTAGCTGTATTTTCTCTCTGCAGGTAATAAAGTAGTAAATAATGTGTAACAGTAGTTATTCTGTAGCCAATATCACATCAGCATAGAGACAATTGATCCTTCCCTTATGATTCATCATCAATTAAAGATCCTCCCGAGATCAGGTCTTTACTGAGTTCAGGTATCGAGTTCTTGACTTTCTAGACAAGAAAGAAACGATGTCTCTCTATTCTTAACCCTAATTTGATCTATTATTAGGTAGAGATCTCCATAAAAAAATAGATTGCATACAGATAGTGCTTGATTGGTTAAAGATAATTCTAAAAAAATAATCATGCAACCCTTTCAAAGCTAACAGGCTAGAGAAATAGATCTGAATATTTTACATAATTTAAAAAGTATATTTTATTAATTTTTCCTCACAAATTTGGTAAGGAAAATTTGGATAATGGAATAATATTATAAATTTCTTTTTCCTTATTATACACCTTTTTGCTTAAAAAAGTTTTTCTAATAAATTAACTAAAACTAAAGAATTGTTAAGTGAATACGCAGAGGTGATAAAATAATTCAATTGTGTTTGCTTTACACAATGAAAAATACCGATTTCATTTCCTTCTTACATGAGAAATGAACATAAAAATTGCTTTGAATCTTTTTCGATGACGATGGACTTGATTAGCAGGCAAAAGAAAATGGCTTAGTTCCTCAAAAAGAATGTATCTTGTTGCAATTACAAGATTTCTTTATCCATATTAATTAGCGATTTCCTTAGAGTATTTTTTAATAAATGGATGAAAAGAAAAAAGTGAATACAAAGAATAAAGTATATACTATGCTTGATATAAGTTACTAATTATTTGCTTATAAATATTTACATTATTTAAAATATTTTTTCATTTGATTTGCGATAAAATTTATCAGTGATTCATTTTTGTGTTGTTTTTTTATGACACTTGGCCAAGCAAAGACCGCCCGTCAGAGTTGGACGAATAAAGTCAGAAAAAGCGCCTTGCGTTTATAAATAGAGCAACCAATATAAGGGTGAAAGTACAACTTTGGCTCAAAGATGGCAGCACCATCTGCGCCTTCCAATTTAGATATAGAAAGCCATTGAAGCCCCATGGCCAGGCTCCAAACTTTCCAGAAGTATGAATTTAGAATAAGAACATGGAAAACACTGCAACAACGACATATTTTACATGCCCCAGTCACCATTTGTAATCACGGTTAAGCCAGGATTGGAAGTCATTACCTTCCGGTAACGAGCACGACGCCCTAACCAACCAGGGCACAATGACCCTTTTGGTGATTTATATCTGTATGGATTCAGGTGAGAAACGTAATTATAAATTCATTAGCATTTCAATTGTCAAATGTAAATTTTGTAGGAATCATTGTGAAAAGAATATATTGTGAGAGGAATGCTGCCAATTATTGTTTTAGTATACTTGCGCATATGATTTTTAACAACAATTTTAAAGTGAAAAACATGATAATAGTAAACTTGTAGCTGAACCTTTCCTCAAGATAACAAACCTCAAGGTTAGAATTCAATCAGCTAATATCTGGAGCTGAATTTTGAGTTGCTGTTGCATAGATTATGATTGCATTTCTATTGCGATAAACGCCGGTTTTCATTGTTCTTTTACATGTCAGGATAAATTTGATCCGTCGTTTATGAAAAATAAAACCCCAGTGGTTCAGTGGCTTCACGTCGTTTTGCATAAGGTGAGAAAAGGGGAGCATCGTTTTCCAGATTCTCCTTCACTGGGTTAACCATGGTTAATATTAATCATGGAATGGGAACATTGTCCACATTAGTATGTGGGTCTAAAATTCTTCCACTGGGGTGGCTTGGATGTACAACTCAGAAGTGTGAAGAAAAGTATGAGCTCTGATGTAACCAAATTACCTGAGAGTGATTCCAAATTACGAAACGCTTCATCAACCAGCGAAAGGAAATGGCTAAAATCTTTAAAAAGAATATATTTTGTTGCAATTACGTGAAATCTTGTATCTTTGTGACATTTGAGAATCCAGCCATCAACCCATAATATTATTCATTACATATTAAAAAATTCACAACAAGTTCATGGGCTGAGATTTACTTCTTGGTCGCCCTTGGTGTGATTTTTCCACATTTGGTGGCATTAACATTTGGCAAATGACATTTTCTGGCAACTCAGCCAATTCCAACCAATTAAGCAATATTTTTCATTATTGTGCAAAATGGCGAAGTTTTGGCGACTTCTCAATAAAGTCGTCAAGGGTGACAGTACAGTAAATTTTTACCAGTTCATGTACGTTGGAGGTCTGAATATCTTGCAATAATGTTTCATTGCTAGGCAACTTGTCACCTTTCAAATGTGTATAAAATATCCTCCTTTAAAGCATTTAGACAGGATTTCAGAAATGCTTATGAGTAGTATTTAACAAGCTTGTAACCCATCACACAGCATTTTAAAATCAGTAGTAACACTTGCAAAAATCTTAGCGGATGATCCCTATAAGCTCTTGTTATCTAGTGACTATTAAAGTAGGAGGACGCTTTTCTTATCAAAAATTTCCGCTTCCATCCCATCCATTGCTGAGCACCAGAAATAATACTGAGCTTCTTCATGCACATCTGTCAGATAGAGTGTTTAGGACTTCCTCCCATGACCACATCATCAGTTTTAGTCACTTAAAATGTCTACTTCGTGATGTCAAATAGCTTATTACATATTCAAAACCAAAAAGTGACGTTCAACCATTATCCATTACATTAGAGTGACATTAGAGGTGAAATATACCTAAGTTGTTTTTAAGCAATAAATAATGTCATCTTCATTTAATAAGGACTATCTTAAGCTAATTACATTTTATGTTGACTCAAGCTGCCTTCAAAAACCTATTTCCAATAAGATTTTCATAGTTTATATTCCTATAATTTACCCCTCTTGCTAATAGCTTAATTATAAGGATGTGACAGCCTGAAGAACTAACAATGTTACACTGGTGGGTGGAAAGTTGCATATTGGAAAATTTGCTAAGCCATAAAAATCACTTTAATCATAACCTGTAGTACATTTAAAATAGTTAATATTTGCAATTCCTCCAAGTGAAATAATCTTTTTAGGTTTGGCTGATTAGTCTTCTGCTTGGTTTCAGCTTTTCTATCTCATAAACGTAATCAATCATGTAGCCACAGTCACCCACCTGCGTGGATTGTGGATAGGCGGGTCCTGATTTTGAATCCTGTTTCGGGCATAGATGTACTTTTTCTCTCTCCTGTGTTTGTCCTTTCCTTGTATAAATGATTGCCTACCCTATAAACGGGTACCTATGGCATATGTGTACTGAAGTAGTCGGACTACAAACCAAATTATTATTAAGTTGAAAAAGTGGAGCAGCGCACCCAATATTGCATGCCTAACTAGCACTCGAAAAAAAAAACACTTATGAAGCTATAAATTCTTTTTAATGAATCAAAAACAACTACACAACAGTATGATTGCTAAATCACCCATTAATAAGATTGGGAATTTACCTTTAGATAGATAAATTTAAAATTCAAATTATAAAAAAAACTAATTAAAATAATTGTCAGCAAAAGTTCATCATAAGCAAGGGCTGAAATTTAATGCACATATTTATTTTTCGAGATAGGGAATATATCTTTTAAAAATTTGATATTTCTGCTAGCTTGTCCGAAAACAGAATTGTTTATCTTTTATACCACGTTTTTTTATTTAAAAAAAATAATTTTTGTTTATTTTCATCGATAAAATATTTTCGTCAGATTGATAAATATTTTAGATAACACATTGCAGAAAATCCCATAAGATTCAATAGCCGATAAAATGATTTATGCCTCTAGGTGACGATTGCATTGTTCTTAGTTTCTCGGAATTCAGCCTTTTTCCTGAAATGAAGCGTATTTCTTATAACTATTATCCATTTACGAGGAAACGGAGGAGCTGAGAATGTCGGAAGAGTGAAAATCCATTATCTAATACCGGGAGTTTTTAAAAAAAAAATCTTTTATGATTAGATCCATTTCAATTCATAAAACTGGAGAAATTCCGCTTGAACGCACGCCTTTCATTTTTCTTTTCACAATAAACAACACAAGATGTTTTCATTATCCGAATTTTTAGATTTATTTATTTTAAGAGTCTACAAAAGCAGTTCAGCGCCATTCTATTCGTCAAAACAGCCAAACAGTATAAAACTTTTATTGAAAATTGCTCTTTGTTGGACTTCTGGCATTATATTTTCTGAATAATTATGAAAGAAGAAAATAAGTAACAGATCGTGATCTTGAACTTATGTATTCTTGTAATAAAAATTGAAATTTAAAATTCATGTCTTCAGTACAACAAGAGAATAAAAACCTTGTTTGATATTTTGTAAAAAAATTTACTTTGTAGAAAAATATCTTAAGAATTTTAAATAACAATATTTAGGAGTTATAAAAGTAATTTTTTTTAATAATTAAGTGATTGCATACAGGATATTTTTTGCTTTCTCTTAGTATCTTAGTATTTCCAATATGCGATGAATATTCCGAAATTAAATGAAAAACAATCAAAAACTATAAATAAATATAGTATCACATATGTAATATTTCTTTACATAAAAATGATGATATTTTTATATAACTTAAATTAAATTTGGATACATTTTTTTAATTTGCAATTTAAATTAATTTGAATGCAATTTTTAAAAAATCAACTGTAGAATTTAAAAATTTTATTAAATATTTTTGATAAGTTACTTTAATAATTATTATATTATTATTTAATAATCATTATATACGATTTAGGTCCCCTACTTCACCAACTCACGAATTTGAAGCGTTTTCTCACGCATGCTCAATAATTACTCGTTTGTTTTAGCCTTTTCATTGGTCGCTCATTAAATTTCACATTGAAATAGCGGTAGAATTTTCGCCATGGCATCGGTGTTCTTGAAAATGTGCCAAGGAGGGGACCTAAAGCGCATTTTCACCAACATTTCAATATCAGATAACGTAATAGATAAAAGTAGTTGGAAAAACTTTACACTGGTTTCGTAAATTGTCTTTTAGATAGGATATTTGGTAGATAATCAACCGTATTCATGCACTCCTAAAAAATAGAAACTGAAAATTTCCAAGCACACCTCTAACAGATTTATATACAGATATGTAAAATTCAATATTCCAAAGTAAAAAATGTGCTTTGATTTAAATTAATGTATTTAAATTTGAAATAAACAATAAATAAATCAGATGGGACCTCTTACTAACTTATTATATTCTTTGTTAAGGGATAATTAATTAAAGTGCTTTACTACTTAAAGTGCATTTATATAATTAATGAAGAAAACTAAGGATCAAGATTACGAGCCTTTCTATCTGAAAATAATATATGCTCATGAGAGAGAGTATAAAATAAAAAAATATATTAAAATGTTATTTTCAAGTACATTTATAAAAAAAATGTTTTTCCATTTTATCATCTAAATATCTTTCTTTAAATAAATTAGTAATTCTCAAAAAAAAAATAATAATTTTGATTAATTCAAATATTTTTGAAAATTCTGTAAAAAATGATAGAAGATCTTAGATAATGAGCAAAATCATTCATGCAATGATAATTTATATTTCTTTTGATTATATATACGCTTTATAATGTTTTTATTTAATAAATCTTATTGAAGTTTATTCTTCTTCTTACATGAGCTGGTAGCATAAAACTCAAAGCTTGTATTTTTTTTTTTTCATTTCAATACCTTTTATCTGATGTACTTACATCACATGTGGTTGTAGAAAAAGAATATGTACTTACATCACGACATATTCTTTTTCAACAACCACAAGTAAATTGAATTTCTTATCTTCCTAACAATCAAAAATATGATAGGAAGGGTAAATAACACACCACCAATTGCTAGGTACTTATCAAAAATAAATTTAGTCTTATCAAAAAAAAATCGTGTGCAGAAGTAACGCAAGCAATTCCTTATGGATCTAGCTATCAATTTAACGAGCCAACAAAAACTTCAACAAATGAAGGGAATATTCGTTCTCTTACGGTACACTTCACATTATTACGACCAACAGAGGAGGACGTCTTAACGAAAAGCTTTCTTCGTATCTGTTAAACACGATCTTGCTTTGTAGAACCATAAGTTTACTTCCGTTAAAACCCTTCTTCCGAGAATATCGGAAGTAGAAAACTGAGTAGGGAGACAAGTAGAAAGGGAGCATTTTTCCACCGATCAGGTTAACAAGAGTGGGGTTGGCGACCAGTCCTTTTCAAAAGACAGAAAAGGGCCAGAGTAAACAGAACTTCATAACAGCAATTGCTATTGATCGCATCCACTTCCGCCTACTTCCTCCGTGATGATGAAGAAGGGAAGGATTATATCTCTCCTTCTTCATCTTCCGAAAAGCAATGCGAATCTCGGGATGATTCGTCTTCAAAAGATGGATAAAGCGGAGAAATATACGAAGGAAGTAGAAGATAGGGAGTAGATTGCTGAGGAGTTATCTTTTCTCCCGTTTTTACCTATTTTTTTCTGGAACTAATGTCAGTGGTTTGCGTGTATGAAGAGTTTACTACGTAATTTTGCTTTTGAATAATATTTGAAATACTCCTTTTGAAAAGAATGTTAGATTAGAAGTAATATATCCTACTTCAAGAAATTCAAGATTTATTTGAAAATATAAATTATTTATTTTTTAAAAGAAAGTTAAAGTGAATATTTAAACAAATTTAAAAAAAAATGAATTGGTAATTTTATGTGTGTAAGAACAAAAGTATAAAACTTCATTTAATATAGATAATCTGCATGCAATAATAATGCAAAGAAAAAAAACTTTTAATCACAACTTTTAGAAGACAAGCATTTTAAAATAAAATCTCATCCATTTTTTGTATTCTTGTCATTAAAGAAAATAAAACAAAATAAATTCCTGTTTAAAAAAGTAAGTACTTACAATCAACAAAAGTACTAATAATTTTATTCATATTTAAAATATTTATATTTTTAAAAATTTTCTTAACGTTTAAACTTTAAATTTCAAAAAATTATTTTTTAAAAGAAAATTACAGTGAATATTTAAACAAATTAAAAAAATTCAATTGATTATTTTGTGTGCGTACGAATAAGTGAATAAAACATCATTTAATACAGAAACATATGCTGTAGTTATAATACATTGAAAAAAACTTTTAATCACATGTTTTAAAGACAAGCAATTTCAAAAATATCTCATCATTTTTTTCATATTTTGGTTATTAAAGAAAATAAAACAAAACAAACTTTTGTTTAAAAAAGTAAGTACAATCAACGAAAAAATAATTTAATAAATTTATTTATACTTCAAATATTTATATTTTCAAAAATTTTAAATTTTCCATTAGTTTACAAAGTTTAAAATTATAAATTTTAAAAATCTTAAATTTCTTATAAGAAGTTATTGCAAACAAATACAATTTTTTTTTATTTATTATGCAACAATTGTATATTATTAGAGTTATTTTAAATATTAATTTTAAACCATTCGTTAACTATAAACTTCATTTTTTTTAACTATGAATAATAAAATTATTTTTATCTAATTTACAACTACAAATATGTAGAGTTTGTAAAAATTTAAATATTAAAGGTGCAATATATTTTAATAAAAGAAGTAATTTCTATTAAATTCAGAAATGTGTTATTTCTTTCTAGAAATGGATTATAGTTTGTTTTAACAATTTCTTGATTCATTGCTTTAAAATATGCAGGTAAATATTTTTAATATGCATTACGTTTAACTATACACAATATTAATAGTTTGTTATATAGATTCTTCTTAATTATTTTGCTTTCCTCTGTAAATGTTTATTACTTATGATTATATATTATAATGAGATTTACCTTAAAACATAGCGTAATACTTTCATAGCGTGATTATATATAATTCATGTTTTAAAACTTTCATTGCATGATAGGAGAATATAAAACATTCATTTAACAATGAGAAACATTATCAATTTACATTATTAAATTTTTTAGTCCAATAGAACACGGTAAACTTGATGAATAATTTCAAGTAAATTTACTCAAAGTATGAAAGTTTCTTGAAAATTATATTCAAGAGGAACAAATCTAAAATATGTCACATCAAAAAATGAATTTTAAATTGTTCATTGAATACTTTTAACGGTAAAAAACTTCCAAAAGAATACATATTTTTTTGCATAATATTTTATAACACATTCAAGAACTGAACAAGAGCAAAAAAATCTCTAAATAAATATAAAAAATATTTACGCCAAAAAAAATCTTAATTCTTTATTTATTTATTAATTTTAAGCCCTTCATAAAAAAATACGTTCATGGAATATAAATAAACTGTATGCAATTTTTCTTAAAGCCCTCTTTCTATAAAATATTTCATTGCAAGTGATAAAGCTTAAATGGAACTAATTAGCTCTTTTACAAAAATTCTTAGTTTTTATGAACTTAGTTAAACATTAAAAATTTTAAATTAATTGGAGGAACTTTAAAATAGAGCATTTCGAATCAAATGACAACCAGGCGAATAAATTTAAGAAGCTTAACTAGTGATATTCATCTATAGAATATTCACTTGTATTTTCCTATATTATAATATAAAATAAATACAGAGGAACTCTGCAATGTTTAACTTAATATGAAAACCAAATTATGAAATACTAAAATCAACAAGGAATCAATTGTGTTAATGTCTGCGCAAATAATATAACATGATAAATGAGGTATGTTTCCGAATAAATTAGGAATATGAATTCTCCTTGAAGTGATCCTACACTACTCTTTCTCTTTATTTGAAAATAAATGTCTTTGCTGGAAAATAAATCTAACATAACTGAATTATAATACCACATTTACATCATAACAACATGACAAGAAATACAAAATAATTAAAGAATAAACGTGCAGAATGTAATTAAATTGACATTTTTAAATAGAAATAATTATCAATAACTAAAGTTATATACACACATACATACATACATACATACATACATACATACATACATACATACATACATACATACATATATATATATATAT
>JAPDSC010032416.1:138967-163879 GCA_026290005.1 Latrodectus geometricus
TATATATATATATCCGTTAATTACTGAAGAAAATAAGTTTACTTTTAATATACCTCATATACATTTATTAATAACCTTGCTCAAGTTCTTTAGTTATTGTAATCCTAACTGAATTTAAAAAGTACAGAATTTTATGAGAAGTTCTGTACTGAAAAAATATAATATATATATATATATATATATAATTTTAATACATTAATAATAAAAGTGATTTTTTTCGTAGGAATTTTCCATAAGGCAAATTGGAATATTGATTTTTGGAAGTTTCACAAATAACATTTTTGATGTTTCCTAACATATAAAGAAATGGATTTTGTATGCACAACTTTCAAACTATTTACCTTCTGTTATGTTCATTTATTATTAATGAATACCTAATGTATTTTATTTGAACATATTTATCTAAGCACGTTAGAATAAAAACAAAGATAAAATAATCTCATACTTTTTTTCAGAATATGAAGGAATAAATTATAGTTTAGATTCGTTTTGCTTAGAAAAATATCAAAGAGAGTTTGTCTTTGAAGAAATGGGGAATAAAAGAAATAATTGTGATTTATGGAGAAATATACATTATAATATTAAAAAACATTGCAAAATATATTTTAGCAAAATATTTTGTTCGACAATTCAGATATATTTTTTATTTATTATTAAAGCATATTTATTATAAATACAAAGCTCAAAAATTATTCAATTATTTATAAAACTTATTAAAATATTTAAAATTAAAAATGAAAACATTTATGTATTGAATATTCAGGATATAAGGTACTATTTAAATTTTTTAATTATTTTTTATAAAATAATTGTTAATGTTTAAAATTATGAGATTTAAAAATGGAGAATAAATAATATGTAGCATCTTTTGGAAATTATAGAAATGTATCATGTATTATCAAAACCGTATCTTATACATGTATTGTAAAAATTATATGGAATGATAACAAATTTAAAAATTTAAAAACTCATCCTATGATATTTGTTTTACAAAATTGTAAATACACAAAAAATTAATTCAACAAAAAATCCATCTTATAACTACTATATATGCCTCTATATAAAAAAAAAAATATTTTTTTTGAAATTTAAAGTATATTTAAAGTAACATATAAAGCAAGCATTGCTCAATTTTAAAACAGGTATTTTATTTAAAATTTATCACAGAAATAAAATTTATTTTGATACTTATGACCAAATTTGAGTTATGAAATTAATGTGTTTTCCAACTATATAATTAATTATATGTTAGTATTCTGTGAATAGCATTTTCCCTAAATATACATTGAAAAGAGCGTAATTTAAAATTTAAAAATTTTATAGTAAATGTTCATTTGTTGCTTTTCCCAACTCAAAAATACATCTTTATCATTTCACTGAGTACAATTGTTTTTTAATTTTGGAGGTTCGCAACCGGAAATAGCATGTGATGGTCCAACAACACCAAATGAATATCGCAATGTATGTTGACATACCTCAATTTTAAAAAGAAATGAAATATCTTCGTCTGTTCCGTAAAAGATTTACGATTCCTTTGTTCTAGACGTGTGCTTTTGTTATAAAAAGGGTTCTGGATCTTCAAAAATTTATAACGAAAAGTCATTTTAATCTGCAAGCTCGGAAAAAAAAATAGTTTTTCGTTCTTAAAGCTTACGAGTCAGTTGGCAAGAATTCAGTGCTTCCAGATTCTGTTAGTTTTACGAAGGAACTATATGAACAATACTAGCGTAGCAAATTCAATATTATGTTACTGTTATTTAATTATGTATTCATGTAAGGTAATAAAAAATGCAATATTATGTTGGATAGTTATTTTATGGGAAATTAATTTCAAACGTTTTTCCTGAAAGAAATATAGAGTGTCTTTTTTAAAATATAATAAATTATGCGAAACATAGTTAGGTTTGCAGTTTATTACATAAGATTCATACTTTTTCATGATTTTTATAATTTATTCATAATATATTTTTTTTATATCATTGTATCCTCTTCCAAAGCTTTATAAACTTTTTTTTGTAATGTAGAGTATCTTTTAAAAATTTAAATATACCCAATAAGTAGCCAAGAATATGTGCTAAAAGTGCATACTTTTTAGTAACATATAGATTGATATTTATGCATTTGCAGATATAAGATAATAGATAAGATACATTATTACAAATTTAAATATCTTTAATAAAATTTAAAATGTATATATAGCGAAAGAAACGAAACTCATGCAGAAAACTCATGTTCAATTTTCCGAAACAATTAGGAAATAAAGAAACTGAACAAAATATTACACATAGAAATTAGGATTTTAAAGTAGGTCACTTGCATTTCATCAATATTAAATATTTTATATACATTGTGCATTTTAACACACACAAATATGTTTCAAGGAAATTATAAACAAATATTAACGTTTTTAAAAGAGGCTTTGGTGGTCTGATTGGTCTCATTGTCTGAAGGTAGTGAGTTTGAACTTAGCCCAAACAAAGATAGTCGCAATGTCCTCCATGGGAAATGATACTTGACTGGGTGGCAGGCCAAGTAAAGGAAGTCTTCTGCTTTGCTCCTAATTCTAAATTACGAAAACTCTCAGCCAGCGATTTACATATAACTGATAAAGCCCAACTGAGAAATAGGTACGTGGAAGCATACTGATTGAACAACATTTTATAAAAGAAAAAAAAATTCAACATCTAAGATTTCTTAATAGTTACCAGTTAAAACTGCCTTTAACTATGACAAAATGTGAAAAAGTTTTACAATCATGGAAAACAAAATTGTTCCATACAATTCATCATTGAAGAGTATAAATGAAACACTAAAAAGGTTTGTGATGAATTAGAAATTATCCAAGGAATTATTTTAATAAATCTAATTTCAAAAAATCGTAAATATGTAATCAAAAAAAATTATAATGAGAATTTATATAATTCTGTAGATTTATTAATTAAAGATATTAATTCTTCTTCAAAAATAAGGTTTTTCAGATTAAAACAAATATTTCATCTTGAAATGTAATTTTCTTTTGCTATAATATAACAATTTAATGAGATCCAGCCTTGGATTCTAGTAACATATGTGTTGTAGCTCATGCTATCTTTCACAGATATCCATTTATCTCTCATGAATGTACCTCTTCCAAGAGTATAACTTTGAATGTTCATAAATTAAACAGAGATGAAAGATTTTATTAGGAACTTGTAAATATAGCATTGCTTCGAAAGAAAACTGCTTTCCTAGAAATCTGAACCTTATATTGACTTATCAACCTAATAATTTTTCAAACCAAATACCAAAAATAATAGTTATTAATAGTAATTTTCAATCATTCATTCTGCTTTGAATGTTTCAATTTTTTTTTATAGTTGCTTCTCTAAATCTCTCTTCGTGATATATTATTGGAAAATTGATAAAACTTGTTAATTCCAAATTTTAAAAAAATGCATCCTAAAATCGTATTTATAGCACAGCAAATTACACTTTTAACGAAATAAGAAATATTTATTCAGCATTCTTTATACTAACACACAAGGAATTAGCCTAGGAAAAATTTTAGTATGGAAAATTTTTAGATATGATTACCAAAAATGTTTTAAGAATTTTTAGTATAAATTTATATTTCAAGTATAAGAACTGCTAAATTAAAGGCCTAGTAAAATTACAAATATTGCGCTTTCTATAAAGTATTTGCTCTCTTATTTAGCATAACAGTTTTATTATTATAAAAATGTGTCACTGACGGGTGAGAAAAACGTATGCCCATTTTTAAAAAAGAAAACAATATTCAAACGAAATTTCATTCATAACTTATAAACCTGAACAATAAAATTACGTCCCTCTTTTTTCCGAAACTAATTTCCAGAATTTAAAAAAAATTTTATGTGGGAAAGATAAAATTTTTGTTTATTTTATAAATGAAAATATTTACTGAGATTTTCACAAATAAGTTGGAACATAGCACAATTTGTAATGTGTGCAAATATAAAATAATTGCTCCTATATTTCTGTAACTTAGGCCGTACATAAAATTTCCTTACTTGTTTAAAAAAATTACTTTATTTTTTGTAAGGAAATTTTTTTGACATGTAAATTTGCTTTTTGACTTTAATTTTAGTAAAAATTAAAGTAGAAAATGAGGGTTACATAATTAAATAATAAAATTTATAAGATGATTTACGATTCGTAAAGGATTATGTGGGAAATCAGATTTCGAAAAATGCTATATTCTATTTATTGCGAATGACTACGAAATTCTCAAATACGGTACTAAATTTCAAAATAAATTTGATTGTTACTTAACTATTAATTTTTTTCCCTATTTTTGCACATAGAACAAATCATGTTTTTAAAATAAACTGCTTTGTTTAAAATTTTTTGACAGAAAAGTTATCTTAATTATGAAATTATCAAAGAGCCGGGTGTAGTTTTAAACCAGAATGGATAAAATGTACTGTTAATTTCAAGCAACAACACAAAACACATGTGGTACAAAATTCTTTAGACAACTTCTTGTATAACATAGTACAAATTAAGTATATAAAATTAATGATATATATTTCCGATTGTTTGTCATCAATTAAAATTTCTAAACTATATTTCTTTATCTAAATTTTATTTAAAAGAATCTGACCTATAGCATATTATTATAATTATTATATTTTTTCTTGAATAGATTATAATTCTAAAATTATAATAATAATATGCATCACAAAATGTTAAGAAAAATACTTTACTTAAAGCATTTAAAAAACCCGATAATGTATATTTACGTTGTTTATATTTGTAAGAAACTTTCTGATTCAATTCGCATCTTAAAATCTATTTTTAAATTCATCGATTTACGTACTCTATGTGTTATACTTATTAAGCATTTTTGAATGCTTAAAAAGTATATTAATGCCAATATTTTGACTTTTTGTCAGTAAATATTGGCATTAATATTTTGGCTTACAATTACATTGGCCAAATATTTTATCTGTAAAAAATCTTATTTGAGTGGTTCCAAATTACGAAACGCTTGATCAGCAAGCGAAAGGAAATGGCTAAAGCCCTTAAACAATATATCTTGTTGCAATTATGTGAAATCTTGTATCTTTGTGACATTCGAGAATCCAGCCATCAACACATAATATTATACAATACATATTAAAAATTTCATAAGAAGTTTATGGGCTGAGATTTACTGTAAGGTCACCCTTGGTGCGATTTTTAAACATTTGGTGATAAATAACATTTTCTGGCTACTCAGATGATTCAGAATTATTAGGCAATATTTTTCAATATTTTGTTATAGAATTTGCTTGTGCTAAAGGGCGAGGTTTTGGCGACTTTTTCAAAAAGTCACCAAGGGTGACCTTACTGTAAATTTTTAGCAGTTTATGAACGTTGGATGTCTGAATATCTTTCAATAATGTTTCGTTGCTAGGTAACTAGTCATCATTCAGATGTGTATAAAATATCCTTCTTCAAAGCATTTAGACAGAATTTCAGAAATACTTATTAATACTTAGAAATACTTTTATCATATTATCTTTAAAATATCTATAGCTTAATTACATATAGGCCAATTTAAATGTTAGATAAAGATTTTTTGGCTTTAAAAATTAAATCAAGAATTTATTTATATAAGAGTAAAAAATTTTTAATTTCCTTAACTCCTAATTGAGCTCAACTCAAAACACTCAGCTCAAAGTTGTAATCAGCGAGCATATTTTTATTTGAAAAATTATTTGAAGAATTTTTAAAAATGATATTTATTTATTTTTTTACATTTATTTATTAAACAAAAAGATTGATAAATTGATTATTTTAAAAATTTCTTCTAACAAAGTATTTTACTACAAAATATTTTTCCTACTCGTTATGTAATTTCTATTCAAAAGACGACGAAAATGTCACCCTATTAATAATAAAATATTTGAAAACTATATTTTATCTCCAAAAATAAAATCGATTTCTAAGTTGGAACCAAGACACATTAAATGTTTGCTTTATTTTAAATCAATTGTATATTTAATCAATTATTAAACAAATATAAAAAAATGAGCAATGCAAAGTATCAACAAACATCTCTGTTTCATTATTAATTTCATTTTATTTACAAATTTATTTCGTATATTTAATATAAGAAACACTGTTATTAAATTATAGAAAAATACATCCCTCCTACATTTAAATGTATATTCTTCAAACATAAATTGAATTTGAAAATAAATTTCGATAGTTATGAAATAATTCAAATTTACGCAAATGCGTAAATTACTATTTTTTTACAAAAATATGATTTAATTTACTATGTATAAATATAAACATTTATTGTAATTTATCTAAGAGCTATATTATTAACTTAGTTTATTACTTCAAATTTTGAAATTTCAAGATAGATTTTGAAAGATGAGTTTATTTGCATTATTTTGTATTTGTAAATAATTGCTTCCACTTTTAAATTAAAATCATGAATTTATTAAATCATTAAATTCAAAATTTCATTTTATAAGTCATAATGCTTAATGAGAATTAATACTATTAGCATTATTTTCAAAACATGGTTCAAACTTGGGGAAAACATGTTTTGAAAATACAAAGTACATGTTAAAACTCAAATATTTTGCTTTTTTTCAAAATTAGACACATTTTTATTACCTAAAACTTTAAAATTTAAATTATAAAAAATCTGTGAATTATAATTTAATATCAATCTATAAAAAATATAAAGATTTGTAAAAAGATTCTTTACATATAACACATTTAAAACATCTTTTTATTTTTATATAATTATTATTTAAGATAATGATCAAAATACACGAGAAATAAAATAGTAGTTTTACAAATTTAACAATATTGTGTGGTTCTATGTTCTTAAAGTAATATTGGTTAGATAAAAAATAATCACTAAGTCACAATTTGGAAAATCAAAAAATAATTTGAAAGTAATTTCAGAAAGTACAAAACATATTTACTATATATTATTAAAATAATTTTTCCCATTACAATCAAAAACACAAAGTGATAATAAAATTTGCTTCGATTATTGATTTGCATTAGCAGTTTAAAATTCTTTAAAGTCATCAATCTATTATGCTAAACATGGCGTAAAGAGTTTTCAATTGACTGCTAGTTTTTAGGGTAAAAATATTTGCGTGGATAAAAAGTCAAAAGATTTGGTTCAAGTTTGAAACCATTAACGTTCAAAGAATAACAAGAGAGAGCAGAAAAAATATTTTTAACAGTAAAACGTGTTTTCATCAGGTAGTATTAGAAATACCCGTAGCCCAAACAGTGAGAGAAACAATCCATTATGTTCCTTTCCAAACGTAATATATTGTAGGAGAAATTTTAAAGTGTTGGGTTATTGTTTCCCTAGTGTTTACCATTTCGTTAGATAAAAAACGTATTTATTTGATATATTCTGCCAGCATATGGCAACATCAAACACAAATTAAATTATAAGATTTGAATAATCTCTAAGAAATTAATTTTCTCTTTTACAATTAAAAATGTAATTCAAGTTCTTTTATTTTTTTAAAAAAAATATTAATAAATTTTTTGTGATTTTTTTAACAACACGTAGTTTTTAAAACAATTGTGATTTAAAATATAGTGAGTAAAAAAATAAAAAGGTGTTTAAATAAGTTTAAAAATTCATTTCTAAATTATATTGAATGTATTTGCGACAAATTATAGGAAGAGAATAAGTTAAATGATTGAAAAAAATCCATAGAGTGCATCACGTTTGAATACCGTTCATTTTTTGTAAAGTATTGTAAAATATATATAAAAGAAAATAATTATATTTCATGCCTAAAATGAAATTTTAAAAAAATGTTTTTCTTAACTTAAGGTGTTCAAAGAGAGTTGTTTTAATATTTTTTATATATATTTATATATTAAAAAAACATTTTTTCAAGCCTTTGATTATAATTGATAATTATTTCATTATTCTAATTACAATAACCATGGAAGTTTGGAGTTGTACAATTTTGTTATCAATTAAACGATGAAATCATCGAATTTAAACTAATTATTTTACTAGTTATAAATTAAATTAATAATTTGAAACACAAATTTTGAATAGCTGAAGTTTCTAAAATGCGATTTTGAAGTAATTAATTAAATTATTCACTGTTATAAAAAGGACAAGATAAAAAAATTAATTAAAAATAATTTCAATAAAAAAGATTAAGTATTTTTTATCCGAAATTTTTTTAAATAAAAATAATTTTTAAACTATACTCAAAAATTATTTTTGCTAGAAGAAACTGAATTTAGACACTTTAAGCGTTTTCTTTCAAGTTTACATTATTAGAATATTAATAAAATCTGTAAATAAATCTCATTCTGAATGACTCATTCAAAGAATTAAACGAATGGCAAACACTCATTATTTAGAAGTTCTATTATGTGCTCTCAAAATATTTTTAAATCATTTACTCTTACAAATATTTCAAATTATTTTGTAAAAAGAAATACAATAATAAAATAAATTCATACAGTAATAATTTGGCGCAGCTTGTCCTTTTTGGACCTTGCGCCATAAAACCCGACCAACAAACAAACAAACAAACATACAGTAATAAAAATTCATTTTGCGAATGTGTTAATATTATAATTTAAAAAACTGTGCAAATATAAGCTTAAATTTTCTGATCCATTATTAAATGTAGGCATTTGTAAGTGAATTTTATAAGAAATTCGCAAAGAAACTTAAATGCAGGAGAATTCATATTTATGTTATTGATAACAATATTTTATTTAAATAAATCCCAAAGTAACCACTCAGCATATTAATTCTTTAGATGCTAATTTTTTTTATTTTGATATAATTTACAAACTAATTGAATGATGCATCATTTCTTACTAATATATTTTATGAGATAAAAGCAATGTAATAAATAGACTTGTATTTGACGTCACAATTCATATACTAAAAATTTTCAAATTGTTAATATTAGAAATTTCATTTATCAGTACTTGTGTGCTTGAATTGAAAAAGCTACCTAATTAAGAAATACACCCGAAAATATTTAACGAGGCAAATTTGAGGGTACAATGGATTCAAATTACAAAATTGAAATTATCAAATGCATTTTTTAAGTATTTAATATAATGCAAAATTCCAGTTTTGAAATTCCGCATTTCAATTTTTAATATTTAAATAATAAAAAAAAATTCTCAAGAAAACAATATGTAAAATTGTCTGAAATATTAAAAATGAGAATTTTACTTGATTTACAAATTTATAAAACTAAATAAAATTTGCTAAATTTTTAATAAAGGTTAAAAATTAAAAACTTTTAACTATAAGATTAACATGTGCTCAATACTTTAAATTTCTGTAAGTTTATTACTTTATTTCCCAAAATTTTTTAAAAGGATCTCTTATCAATAATATAAACTTAACCAAATTAATATTAATGTATTTACAATGCACATAAATTAAATCTTGTATTATTCAGCATAATTACCGAAACCTTTATAAATACTATTAATAACTATTATTTTAAAGTAGTTTTATATATAGATAAATTTAGACTGCGTTTTTAGTATAATCTAACAAATACTAAATATATAAGTTGAAATCTAGTTTAATTTGCCTCGAAAATATACTTGTAAACAAACTCATTTTAATCGTTGTTAAAATTAAACTATTTTTCACTAAAAATTGTTAAGATTAAACTATTTTACAATTAAAATATATAACTAAAAAATTAACAAAATATTTGTAAACTATTTATAAATAAAAATGTTAATCACAATATGTTCATCCGTTAACTGAATTTTTTTTCAATTTAAAGATATTTTAAAGTTATTTTCAAACATCTATTGCGTTTTAGTTAAAGAATTGATAAAATATATACTAATGAAAGGAAATAAAGTAATTTTCTTAGCAAATAGTTTAATAGTTTCTACAAGAATAATAATAGTAAATTAATAAACTAATTAATGAATAATTAAATATTTATTTAAAAGCAATAACTAGAATATATATTTTTAAAGATATTTAATTTTTAAATACATTAAAATTATCAAAAATAATTCTGTTTAAATACTTAAATGTTATAAAGCAATTATTCAACACACAATTAAAAATATAAATTTATCTTATTAAATGATTTTCTTTTAACAATAGAAATGGAAGTCATTCTATAATAGAATAATGTAACCATATATTTATTTTTAATTTGATATTAGCATATTCTGAAACATTTTATTACATCAAAGGGAGCGTCTTTTCTTGTATAATTTAGTTGACAATATTTGTTTCTCTTTTTCAGTGATGCTCAAAGTTTGATGTCGTCTACATTTACATATATTTGCATGCAAAATATTTACATATTTTGTTCCATAGAAGAACTAATCACTTTGAAGCAAGTTTTATCTTTTAAAATTAACTTGAAGAACTCTTCATCATTCTTAAAATTACTTAATTATAAAATTACGTTAATACTTTAATATCCACTTGAAATATTTTTGAGGAAGCATTTTGACATAGATTAAAAGATTAAGTTGCTTGTAAGAACTTAAATTTTATTCAAATAAGGGATTTAAAAATATCTGTTTCAGAAAGTGTAAAAAGAGTAAAGTGAAATTTATGGTAAAAATTTTATAAAATAAAAATTTTAATAAAGAATTTCCCTTTTTTTCCACTTTAGGAATACATTTCCTTCAAAATTAAATTCCATAAAAGTTTAAGTAATTAAAAATTCTCTTCTTTGCATTCATTAACTAAATGTTTTCGGTTTTCGCAGTTTAAGCATATTATACCCGTAGTGTACATGGAAAATAGTTTTTTTGCATAATTTTATGAACATTTTTATAAATAAAATTGCATTTTTAAAAACTAATTTAAAAGAAAGCATGTTTAAATAATTTAATTAGGTTTTGGGAAATTTAGACCATATTAATATCTTAATACTTTATAAAGTGAAATTCATAAAATTCCACAGTATACTTAAAAACTCCAGTTATGTTCCCTTATTTTGGTGATAATGTATAAAGCAATGTACATAATTTGAAAGTACATTGCTTTACTAAAGTCTAATAAATGTACTTTATTTCCTAGACTTTTTCATACAAAATTTCATTTTCTATTGCAAAATAAATAGTATTAAATCAAATATCTTAAATGTTTTCCCTGCATACCCAAATCATAAGTATATTAGATATTCTCTTCATTAAATTACAATGTATTCTTATCGTGACGCAAGTGATTTTGAATTATAAATCTAATAAAGTCATGGTACTTTTATCAACAAATGATTATTATTGTAACTGTATCTTACACTAAATATTAACAAAAATGCTTTGTTTTCTAACGCAAGTGACCTTTTTTTGAAGTAGTAATTTAATGAATAACGGACAATTTATTTCTTTGCATGAATCATCTAAATTAATGTTACAGTGTAAAATGTTATGAGTTTTAGTAAAAGTATAGCTAGATAAAGTATGATTGCTCTTTTAAATATATTTGAACTGTAATAAATTAGTTGAAATTGAAACATGGGGGTATTTGAAATAATTATTCGAATAACATTTTGCTTTCTTAGTACTTATAATATAAAATGTATAATTTTAGTTTCATTTGCTTTCCAAGAAATTTCATTATTTTTCTTTTATATCTTTAATTAAGTTAATCAAATGAATATATTTGAAGTGAAGGAAACAGTTTTATTCCAGTTTTTATGGTTGAAATGTAATTATGAAAGTTCTGGAGAAAATATTACAATAATAGTTAATTTTATGAATATTTGAAATGCTAAAATAAACTGATATAAAAATTGGAATTTCATTTGCATTTTAAGAATTTTTACTATTTCAGTTATTACTGATTAAACTACACTTTTAAGTATTTTATTGACAATTAACCATAATATACTATAAAAAACATTAATTTTTATACATTTAAAATATTACTATTTTTAACCATAAAGTGGTTGTTCTTTCTTTACAGTTAAGATCATGTGTATGTCACTTTATTTTACTTATAATTGATCTTGAGTTAAACAAATAATCGTTTTCACCAATAATGTTGATTATACAATTTTGTCCACCCATCAAAAATCAGAAAATTTGCCAGTGGGATTAGCTCTTCAATGAGCAATTGGAATAAAAATTTTGGCCAATATCTTAGTGGGATGGGTTGTTTTATATATTATTTAACATATTTATCTCTTGATACCGCTATTAAAAATAAATACTTATTCATCATTAAGTAAAGATAAATTTATTTCATGTAGCATGTAAAGCACTGTATGGTTAGTTTAAATCGGCAAGGACAATTTAAATGTTTTTATTTATTATAAATTTATTTCTTAAATGCAAACAAGTTGATTAAAACAATTGTCTGATTTTAAGCCAAAAATAAAATTAATTCTATCAAGTAAATTTAATTGAATTCAGAACAAATTTCCCTACTTCTCATGACAAGAAATAATTAATTGAACGGCGTGGTTTTCAAAAGATTTTACTTTTAAGACACTGAATCTGAAATCAAGCAAATTAAGATTAATTTCACAGAAAGTGCCAAAACATCTGCAGTTAAATTAATTTCCCCGAGAGTTAAGAATTGAAATAACGAGTTTCTTACCTTCCCGATTCGAAGTTGAGTGGCACTGAGTTCACCAGACAAAGAGGCTCCTTGAGCACCGAAGTTAGGCAGAAACCACCGACATGATGAGGTGATTTCTTTTTCCTTCTCTTGGCGTGGGAGGTGAGGACCCTGCGAAGTTTGCTAACCTCCGAGGCAGGAGTCGAATCTTCTTTTTGTAATTCAATTAAATCTTGAGCGGAACCACTTGGCCCACGGTACCAAGGCATGGTCGATATTTCTTGATCAAGATTGACGATTCTTCCGTATAAAAGAGTCTTCCTTCTTCAACAAAGTAATTCTTTCCTGTTTAGCAGTAACAACTTCGACAATCAGTTAAGTGACTCAATCCAATTAGACTTCAATGACTTGTTTCGAAGAGATAATTTTTTTTTTCGTTCAATTTAACTGAGAACGGAATAGCTCGATTATTCAGCACCAATTACTTGAGTGTATATTATTCAGAATTTTATATCTACCAGATACATTGACGAAGATATGTAAATATATCTATTATAAATCTTTCACACAATTTAAAACAATTATATTGATATCTATAGTTAACATTAATCTCGCAACAATTATCGATGTATCGTTTGTAAAGCCACAGAACGAAATTTGTACTTTGAAAGTCAAGCTCAAATAATCCTACAGTCACTCAATTTTTTTCATTGTAATGTGATCATTTAATTGTTCATCGAGGAAAATTATATTATTTTCAATATTTCCTGCCAAATAATCAAATTAGATTCAATTTAAATACCTTTGAATTGCTAGTATACTTTTTAATGTAATTATTACTTAGATCTAAGTATGAAATGGCTAAATTCTGATATATATTTGTACTATGCGCAGTATAAATTTCTGATTATGATTTAGATATGATATCAGTTTAAATAGAGAAAGAGAAAAAGTAGTTTTAAAGAAAAGTAGTAGTAAAGTTATTAACTTGAAAGACAGATTATGAATTCACTTCATTTAATATATGAAGATTTTAAAGTAAACATCAATATACCTATATTTCTGGCTAAGATTATATCATGGAATAAATAATTCTACCTTATTTAAAAGATTTCTAATATCCGATAAAAATTGAAGAAATATTCTTATTAAACTTCACGAACTCATGAGATCTTGCCGAACCAAATCCTGAGCTTAATGATTTACGATATTAAATAATCCATTTTATGCGGTTAAATGCACGACAAAAACACATCTTTGTAACGGGAAGAAAAAATATCGTTTTCAAACACGAAACACACAAGCAGAAATTATTTGGCTAGCACTCCACTCTCCTCTAAATTAACGTGACTTCGACTCCGAACAGAATAAAGAGCTACAACATAACCATAAAAAGTGGCATCTCTCGCACCGCGGGAACCCACGGGCGTTTTGGGCGTGCGAGTTGTGAGTGTGCGGAGGCTCCTCTAGAGCAGGCCTCTCCTTCGATAGGTGGAGGAAGCGATGCTATGGTGGGGGTGGAGATGCGGTAGGGGCTGGCGCAGCCTCGATCCCAGTACAGGTGGAAAAGGAATCGTCTGCTCTCTTTTACAGTGGGAAGATTAGTCTGAAGAAAAGTCTACACAATTCGATTTTAACGCCTATTCACACACTGAGAACAGAAGTAACTCAAATGTATTCAAAATTTTAACTTGATTTAAAAATTCAGTTATTCTAATCTGAAATCATGGAAGCATTTGCTGATTGTATCAAAAATAAAAGCATGTTACGATACTACCGAAATAGGACTTTATAAATTACATTTTTTAATAAAATATTTATTGGGATTTCATAAATTATAATAAGAATATATATTCAATCTAAGTGAACAGAAAATTTCATATTGTTTGCATAAAATGGATTTTTGATCATCATATATTCTGTTAAGATATGAATAATATATACATATATAAATGACTAATATTTAAATGATTAATCATTTACCAACAATTATAGTTAATAATTAGTAAATAAACACTAAACTTTAGGAAACAAGATAATTTTATTTATGTATTTCATGAAATGATTGAAATGACTTGAAAGTTAGAATCTTATAAATTGATGTTTAATTACGACTTTAATACATGCTTTAATAATAAAAAATCGTCTCTAATCATTATAATTATAATATATTGTTTCAAAATAAATAGATAAAATATATTAAGTAGAGTGGCAAGAAAATTATAAATTTAATGAAAAAGTCTATATTTTATCCTGGTCGTAAAGTAAATTAAATCAACAAAAAACTGTTGCTTTAATTATTTTTTGCTAAAGAAATTTAATATTATAAAATTAACTTGTATATATTTTATTTCGAAATATTATAATTAAAGCGAATTCAAAGATAAAATAAAACTGTTTCATTTTCTTAATCTTTCTTTCAAGACAAAATTAAATCTTAATTTTACGCAAATTCAAAGCAAAACTCTGTATGGTGGAAATTCTTTCTTGAATTTCCATAGAAATAACAATTGTATTATTTTCAGCTTTCCAAGTAAATATTAATATGTCAGCACATTCACTGCAAATGGGCAAAGATTATTTCTGCCCATACCAAATTATTCAGGAATTAGAACATTCGTAAAAAAATTTATTAAAGTATTATCCAATAATGTTAATTTTTTTTTATTAAACATAAAGTGATTGTTTCTTTCGTTACAGTTGAGATCATGTGTACGTCACTTTATTTTACTTATGATTAGTCTGTGAGTTAAACACATAATCGTTTTTACCAATAATGTTGAATTTTATCCACCCATCCAAAAAAAAAATAAATAAATAAAAAAAAATAAAACAAGTCAATGCGTCAGTCGGATTAGCTTTTCAGTGAGCAGTTGGACAGAAATTTTTGCCAATATCTTAGTGGGATGGGTTATTTTATATATTATCTGATATTTTGTCTAACGTTACCACTAATAAAAAAATACTTATTAATCATTAAGTAAAGATACATTTATTTTATGTAGCACATTAAATATCAATATTCGATTATTTAACCAATATATTAGTCATAGTACGTGTTTGTATCTATTCTAAAATACATGTGCACATATTTTTTTGTACATAATATACATTAATATTTTATAACAAATAAGTTGGATACTGAATTATGAAAACTTTGTTCTTATTTCTCGGTATTTAAAAATAATTTTGTCACGTTATTTATACCTTTTTGTGAAAGACTTCGTATGCACACAATGCCAAATTTAAATATTTGGTACCTCATGCATAGAGTATCTAATATTTTAAAAAAAAAATTCTTCTGTATAAATTAAAAATATTGTTGAAGTATTCTTTTTTTTTGTAATTATTTTTCAAAATTTTATGTAACAATACTTGTGTTTCCCAACTTTTTTATATGATAATCTCAATTATTCTAATTCATTATTTTTTACATTCTTTCATTTTACTTTAATACAATGTTCTTCATAATATTTTTAATTATTTAATTTAAATTTTTTAGCAATTTAAGGAACTGATTTGCACTGGCATATAACTTCGCGTTATTGACTTTCTCCTTTCTTTACAAAAAGTAAAAGATGTATAATATCATTATACCATTTATTTTATATTCATAATGCAGCAAACTACGTTTACTGCAACTTCCAATTCATACAATGGATGATAATTTAATTTAACAGTTTGCATTTTAAATTTCAGTTTAGTTCATTTTAAAATTCAGTCAGCAATTTTTGGTTATGTAAAATTAATTTAGATTCAAGTTTAAACCAACTATTCAAAAAGTTATCTAGGGCCGCTGCGGATTGGTTTAGGAAGTCATTCTCGTTACCTGAAGATAGTGAGTTCGAATCCCGGCTTAGCCGAAGGTACGTCGTGTTCACTAATGGCGTCTGAGGTACATAAAATGTGTCGTGGTTGCAATGTTCCCATTCCAAATTAATACCTCTGGAGGTGTTTGGACCCAGGCCATGGGTCTTCTCTGCCTTCCTACCTCTAATTTGAAGACTTAGATGTCGCTGCCATCTTTGAACTAAGTCATACTTCCACCCTCATATGGGGGTGGTCTGTTCAAAAACGGAAGACGGTCTTTTTGATTTCCTACGCCCAGTCCCTGACTGGTGGGCTTAGGTTTACCAAAAGTCATAAGTAGCAACAACAACGACAAAGTTAATCAAAGATTGAGGAACAAACTGTATACATGTTCATCATTCATCAATAAACACGAATAATATTTACACGTTACTAAACAGTATTTTTAATAATTAATACAATATTAAATATTACACGTTGAACTATTTTTTAATGTTGATAAGTATAATATCTTATTTATATTTAAGAATTATAATTTATTTCGCTCAACTTTCTGCAGTTTTCTAGAAAGTTATCTCAAGTTTTGTTTCCTTTACAAAGAATTTTGAATATCTTTAATTGAATATATCATTTAATAGACTGCAGGAAATATTAAAATTTAGAAGGAAGATTAGATCTACAATTTATTTTAGGTCTAGAGACATCTAACGATGAAATTGAATTTAAATTCAAAAGCTTCAATTACCTTAAGAAAATGCATTAAATACATATATAATAACACTTCAAATTAACATGTGTAAGTATTCAATTCCATTATAAAGGAGGGTATCTAAATTGATGAGACTTCTTGAATACGAAATGAAATAATTAAAATAAATTGAATTTCCAAAAGGGAAATGTTAATTATTAATACACGAGGAAGGGAAATTATACGATAGTAAGTGCACGTCAAAGATCCTCGTATTAGTTCAAAATCTATATTTATTAAAACTTATTACTTGATTTTCAAAAAAATGTTTTTGATAAAGTATAAAAAATATGTTATAAAACAAACCATAAGGAATTTTGAAATAGCACAATGGTGTTTTAAAAAAACTTAGTTCTTTCTTTTTATAATTTTTATGATAGAATTTTAAAAAATAAATCTGAAAAGCTATTTTTAAACTATTTATTTTAAAATACATCTAGTTAGAAATAGTTTTTGTAATTCACTTAAAACTGAAATATATTTAATTTATAGATTATTACGAATATTATTGAGTATAGTTTTGTTCCAATAAAAATAACGTCCTTATAATGGTTATGCTTTTGTCAGTTTATTCTATTAAAGGAAAGAAGGCAATTTATCTTCTTGTAATCCCTTTCGAATATAGGAGTATTGATTAGATATCAAACAGCTTAAAAGAAATAATTTTCCAAAAAATGCTCTTAAACCTACATTTTCGGTAGTTGTACATATTTTTCTCCGAATGGAACAGTTTTTAATACTCTTCTTAAGGTACAAGTAAAATTGTATCAAATTAATAACCACTATTTGAATTCCAATTCATTAAATATAACAATGTGATCTAATCTATTGTTATATTATTTATGAGGTTAAATTTTTTCATTGAAATTATGTTTAAGTGTAAAATATTCTGACAAATTATTAAACCATACAGTAAAATTGCTAGGCTACTAGCTACAGGTTTTTAATAGTATTGTAACGTCTTTAAACTAAACTCTTAAAAGGTGTTACAAAACTGTTAAAAATCTGGAATGGAGTAAATTACAGTAGAAAGTTTCTTAGTTATGGTGTTTAATTTCTTCAATGAAATTACGTTTAAGTTTTAAATATTCTGACAAATTATTAAACCATACATTAAAATCGCTAAGCTACTATTTACAGATTTTTAAATGTATTGTAACAAATTTTAAGTAAACTGTTAAAAGATGTTGCAAGAGTGTTAAAAATCTGATGTATAATAAATTACAGTAGAATTTTTCTTAGCTATCTGCCCATATGCACGAGTAAGAAAAAGGAAACTCTTAAAGCAATTAAATCGACAGTTATGAAGACAGAAACTGAATTTGATGTGGTTGCGCTAAGCTGTTAAAAGGAAAGATAATATTAACGTAAAATTTACTGGTTTAAATAGCAAGTTATCATAGAGCTCCAAAAAGTGTCCGTCATAACCTAATTACTAGTTTGAAACGTATTTTGGGAACATTTTAACAAATCATTTTAATGCAACAATGTATAAGAACTGTAACAAAATGTTGGTTAATAGCGAATAGCGAATGATGCATGAAATATCATCTTTATTTACCAAACAATAGTTTGATAATTTATCAAAATTAAAACATTTAATTAATTTGATGTTATTAGTACATAAATCATAAATTCCTTCAATCAAAAGAGTTTTGTTCACAAAAGTATCACTATTATATAGACCTACTAGAATCATGTGATCTATTAAAAAAAAAACCGAAAGTATATCACTTGATATTTTTTTAAACAGTAGTTTAAACTGTTTGAATTTTACAATTCAAATTTATATATTTTATAAATTGATATTAAATAGTAAGTTAAGTGTTTGTTTTCCGAATTATATTTTATCATAACCGTATAGATTTTGTTATATAACTATTTTCGCAATATCTGAATTGTATTAGTAATATTTTTCTATATAAAAAAATAATGAAAAATATTTTAATTTTGAAATACACTTTACCCAATTTTGGGGCCTTTACCTTACAACATTATACATTGTCTTAAAATGAAATAAATATTCTAAATAGTAAATTTCTGAATTATTAGCTATGCATTTTAATTATTAAAAACATTTATGTAATTCAACTGACTGAAAAGTGTTGTCCGAACTTTTGACATGATAACAAATAACTTAGTGAGATTTTTTCAACAAAATACATTTTGTACTTTAACAACATTAGCATATCTTTAAGCCCCATACTTTTTCCTGAAGGTACTGAATATGCATATTATGTTCATAAATATATATAGTAAAATTTATTATACTGACTTTGCATCCTTAAAATTTAGAAAGAAAACCCTTTGTGATAAAGTGAAAAAAAGTGACTTAATAGACAGAGTATTGCCAAAACCAAAAATCAACTACCATTTACCAAAACCAAATCCAATATTTTCAGGCTCGGTGAAAGTGCGAAGAAAAATAAATCTTTTCTTAGAGGTCCTTATGAATTGATGCCTTTTGAAACATGACAAATCGCACGTTACAGCTTTAACAAGTACGTTCGGTACATACTATAATAACTGTGGTTTATACTTCATAACATAACCATGGCAATCCATTTCGTTGTCATCTTAGATGATAGTGCTTTTCTTATCCAGAAATACTCAGTTGAAAACTAGGTCAAACAATATATTATCTAGACACATTCTGTGATAAAGAACAAAAAATATGTTTATTTCTACACTTCTTAGAATGACTTTCATTGAAGTCGTTACATTCTAAATATTAGAAGAAATTTTTGGAAAAAAAAAGTGATATATACTATATTTATTCTTTTTTTTCAACATAACTGAAAACGTTATAATTTCTACATTATTTTAAAGTATTTTTGTGTTAAAATTTATTTTGAATAAATTTTCTCGTGCGCGCATAACAATTCTAATTTTACAATAAATAACAATATTTAACCTTGGCATTTGAAATATTAGTTTGGGGAAAAAGAAATCCATTATTTTTACGTGAAATTTTTGTAACTTCTTTCAGATTCGCTTTATAAAAAGGTTTAAAACAGTTTTCATGTAGATTTTTAGGTCTTGTGCGAAGCTACGACTGCTGACATGCTGTCAAGTTTGATAATTTTTGATATTTTATAGACATTCTCGACGATGTTGTATCCATGCGAGGTGCATCTTTAGCATCCAAATACCCAAACGGAATCGACGAAACCAAAATTGTACGTAACTGGTTGTTACAGTCATATATAGGACGATAAACACCTTTTACAATTTTAGCCACCTGGTTAGCATTTTCGCCATTATAAAAAAAATAATAAAAAAAAAATTAAAATGAATCAAATTTTCTGTTTGTTGTCTTCTATTTTTAAAACCTTGTACTCGTAACTGAATGAATCATACAAAAAACCGCAAGAGAATATTTTAGTGTCAAATGTCACCTTTCCAATGAGCATGAATTTGAAATAGTTTGATAGATACCTCACAAGATAGAGATCACTACAGACGTCTACCGAATAAAATTATGGATTACTTTTTCCCCAAACTAATATTAAATTGAATGTGTATAAGAATATATCCCAATAATTCCAATAAAATTCTTCGGATGTCTCTCTTTGAGAATAAAAATAAATTAATTGATAACTATTTAAAGTGAATGATAGGTTGTTTCATTAAAAATATAGTTTTTAACTTAACAGTTTTACAGTCTCAGTTAAAATGTTTGTAAATAATTAATTGTAAATTATAAAATATAAAAAGTAAAAGTAAATATAAAAAAATTTAAAATTATATTAATTTGATTAATTTTCTGTCTAAAGGAGAGTTAAAAAAAAAGTTTATTTGAAGAAATTCAATGCATTCATTAATGTATTACACATTTCTGTTTTCACATAAAACCCGTTTCCGTAATATCATATTTAATTAAATTCACTATGCTTTATTATCTCAGATCAAACTTTGTATTATCAAACTATCATATAGATAAATTAATTCATTTGCTTAAAAGTAATGGAGAGTAAATTTAGAAATTAAAACAAATTTTTCTACTTTTTTTAAAATCTTATTAGTTTAAGACATTTCTCATAAGTCATTTATTTCAGATAAACTTCATTTAAAAGATCATAGATTCATAACTTTTTTTAATTTTTTTCTTTTTTTAATTGAAAACTTGACTCTAATGAAGAATTTCGAATTTGAAACATATTTTTTCCTGATAAAGTTGTGACAAAAACTGTTATGGATTATATTCAATTACAGGGAGGTTCATTGTTAATTTAATATGCTTAAAGCAGTGTCAAAAAACTGTTTTTATTAATAAAGAAGTATAATAGTTCTTTTATTATTAAATAAGTAGTAATCTTCATGAGCTTTTATGCTTTAATTTTTCCTTTACCAACGTATTATTAATATTTTTTTCATATATTTCAGAACATGCTAATGATCATGCATTAAATCTGTTTTGGGAGTATTTTGTCATAGTTATTATTTCATTTATGAAATATGGTGGTGTTTATATTTTGATGAAATATTATTCTTAATGTTAAATACGTTAAATGTAATTAAAAAAATGCGTAGTATAATTATGCTAGAATAGTTATAAGGAATTTTAGAAGTAATAAATAACTAATTACATTTCAAACGAAACAACAAATAAGTTATAAATAGCATATAATAATGATAGATAGTGTTTTTAATATCTTGAAAAATATTGGAAACAGTTAGAAGTAACAGCTGCTTTTATTGTTTGCAAAACCTTTCAGAGTGATATTTGTTAATATTAACTTTTTTAATCTCTTAAATGATTTAATGTACATATGATGAAGTTAATTTTTACCAAAATAAAATTTTCTTAAAACTGAGATTGCTAATAAGTTTACGAAGTTGAGCATTCCTTTTATAAAATTACAATTTAATGTCTCACCTAATCAATATTATAAATATAGATGAAGTTATTAGATTTGCTACTCGAATCCATATGTTCCTTTGGACATGTAATTGTACTAATTAAAAAATTTATCAAACCAACATATTTTTGCAGCCTAGGCTTGAGAATTTCAAGTTTATTTAATTATTAACACTGTTGTAAATATTTTATCTTTGAAAGAAATTAATATAATTAACGTAAAAAAATATTTGTAAAATTGGTAAAATAAATAAATGGAAATTTGTTTTGATGTTTTAGAGCAATTTATACATGCTACTTATTTTATTCTATTGCAAAAATTCCAATGAAATTGTTAATTGTTAAAATTTTGTATATTTAATACGTTTTTATGAAATAAATAAATATTTTTCTCCTATCGGTATAGGGTTTCAGTATTCGATATTTCATATATTAAGTACACGAGAAAAAATACAAATATCTGAAATAGAAGAAAGTTACAGAACAGTTGTTCATAGATTATGAAGTTTGCATTATTCACAATACCAAATGGACGATACTAAAGCAGAAAAATGTTCTTTTTTCAATGAAATCCATAAACTTCAACAACAAACTTTAATGAAGTTTCTGTGAGTGAAATATTACCTATTATCAACTAACCTCAATATTTATATGTTTCATTTCAGTTTACATTCTATTTATTTTTTTTAATGTTTCCAGTTCCTTTTTTGTGTTCATTTTTGCTCCTATTTCCTTTTTTGTGTTAATGATATTGAACTAGGAAATCTTTGTTAAGAAATGATATTTGAATTGCTTACATTTTCTTCGTTTTATAAAATATGATAAATATTAAAACATATCCGTTTTTTTTTTGGAACTGATTATTTAAGAATGTAAAACAAAGAAAAATTGAGAATACTAAAAAAAGACATAGATTTATAAAACAAATTCTCTTAATTTAATATTTAAGAATTCAAAACAATATTTAATGAGAAAAAAATGAATAAAACATTAAAAATTTAATTTTTTTTTTTCGTTTAAGAACATTTCTTTATAAAACGATATTTGTTGTTTTTTCTAATGACACTTGGAGAAAGCCAAGAACGCCCAGCCCCTTGACAGAGTACCCCCTCACGAGGGTGAAAGTACGAACTTTGCTCAAAGAGAGCAGCACCATCTGGGTCTTCCAATTTAGAGAAAGGAAGCCAGAAAAGACCCAAATCCTGGATAACACCCTCAGATATATTAATTTGGAATAAGAATGATAGGGGCATTGCAACCACAGCATATTTTACGTGTCCCAGTTGTCATTAGTGAACACGACGGATCTTCAGATGAGCCGGGAATCGAATTCACAGCCTTGCGGAAACGAGAACGACCCCCTAACCAACCAGGCTAAGGTGGAAATTTAAAAAAATGGAATTGGTCCGATAATTTTTATTTACATATTATTTTCAAAACTATTTAAAAAATCACCATCGTAGATAAATCAAAACTTTAAATTCACTTTAATTATTTATTTAATTAAATTTACAATATTAAATAATGTAGCTCAATAACACGTTATTAATTATCAAAATTAAAATTATAAGGACCTTAGAACCTTTACTTTTCATTTATCAGTTATTAATTTCTATATTTTAAAAATATATTTTTTCTATAATTCATTTCATTTGAATTTACTAAAAGCTCATACATTGCACATTTCAAGATTTTTGTCACAGTTCAAGTTAATTTTTTTTTTAAGTTTTAATTAGTTTTATGCAGTTAAAATTACCAGAAAACTAAATAATAGACCAGTTGGCTTCAGACTCACCAGCTATTGTACATTATTAAATCAGATTTAGTGTTATTTGATCAAACCAAAAATACATTTATGCAAGTATAAGTATCGTCACACACTAGACCAGAAATATGAAATAAAGTTTTCTATTACACGTATCAATAATTCCAAAACAATGCGATCCATTCTAAACTGTATCTGAAGAATGAATCTGCACAATGCATTTGTCACGACATAATCACGCGGAAGATTAAAACAGTGATATCTCGGGATTTAAGGACATCTGCGTCCGACATTTCGTATTTGTAACCCATTGTGGCATACATTTCTGGGCAAATAGAATAGATGAATTCCGCATCCGTGATTGATTTGAATACTCCTCCGCCGAAACAGAAAACAATTTCTATCATATGTAAGCAAATGCGAAGTCAAATGAAGCACATTTACCTCCTTTTAATTAATACTATGCATTATTAATTATTTGCGACTAAAAGCTTATTTTAAAACATTAAATAAAATGTGAAAAACGATCGTATTAATATTTGAGAAATGTAATTCCGGGATTATAAATAATTAATTGAACAAAATACAAGCCTTGCGATAAGTTTCAGCTAAGGTATTCAATGAAAAATAATGTCTTCTTAAAAATAAAAATGAAGAATAAAATAAAAATATATACACATAGAAAAATGTCAGCAAATAAAGATGGATATTTCCATTCCATTTTCAACGTTTTATTTTTTTCTTTTACCCCATTTATTTCCTGTAACTATTTTTATAAATTTACATTAGTTTTTACTTATTATATATTACGTATTTAAAACATTCATACTTAGGTTTATTCTTTATTGTAACAGTAGCCAATTAATTATTATTTCTTAAAAAAAAAAAAAAAAAAAAAAAAAATCTTTCTTTTTATTAACTTTCTTTCTTTCTATTTTTAGTTGAAATCATTGAGAAATCATTTTTAATTTTTTAATTATTTTTTTATTTTTAAAAAATAGTATTACAATGTGCTTTTTCTGCTTTCCTGTATTCCTGATCAAAAAAAAATATTTTAGATTTTAGATGTGATTTTACTGTTATTTAAATTTCATTAAATTAACGTTTTGTTGAGTTATAGAAAAAATATATTTATTTACACAAACGCAAACACACACACACACACACATATATATATATATATATATATA
>JAPDSC010032416.1:173879-186522 GCA_026290005.1 Latrodectus geometricus
TTTTTTTACAAGTGTCTTCGTAGGAATATTTTCTTTTCGTTAGTTTTCTCATAATAAAAAAGGTTTTTAATATTAAGAAAAATGCTAAAATGAATATGCTTATTTTAATTTTCTCAAAGGGAGCATTTATTTAAACTTAGGGCATGAAAATAAAGTTATTTTTCTTTATTCTTTCACATAATTGGAAAAACAAAAATTTATTTCATTCCTTTAATCAATAATTCTCATTAATTTTCCCTAACAAGTTCAACTTCTTTTCAGCATATTTTATTCTTTATTCATTTTAGAAGTATTTTTATTTTCATTTTAAACTTCCTTTTTAAGCTTAGATTAGCATTAATTTTGAAGAAAACGTGTTGCGAATTAATTTTCTTCTTTATTAAGTATTGATTTTATAGAATAAAAAATGTTAGATAATTTTCAAATTTTAAGCTGTCATTTGTTTTTATATAAAATCTGTAATCCTCTATTTACAGGAAATATGTTTTAAATAAACACGTATTTAATTTTTTTGTAAAAAACATATTCTGCGGAAAAATATTTTTAATGATTATAATTTGATGGTTTGCTGAAAAATATATGTTTAATTATAAAACACAGGTGAATTTTCAATTCAATAAAAATTCTATTTCTTTGAAATACAACTGTTGAAGAAATTCAGTATGCAAACTACTATGAATTTTAAATTAAACGGTTTTAATTTTTATGAAAAAATATTTTATCTTAGTACTTCAATAACTAAGATAAACAAAATGAGTTTGGTATAGAAAAATTATGAAAATTTAAATCGTATAGAAAAAAAATCTCTGCAACTCATAAAAAAAATGTATTTTATTGACTAAATTGTTATAAACGTTTTTTGAAGTTTATTTAAATTATTTAATATCCTATATGAATTAAATATTTTTTATATGATATAAATATTATTTTCTGATGTTAATGACATTTTAAAGTGTAAAGCGCAGCCTATTTTTTTTTTTTTTTAACTTAGATTATACCAAATACAAGATAAGTATATAATTAAAATGTGATATAGTTTTGAGGAGGGAGAGTAATTTGTAATTGTACACGTAGCAAATTTGAAAGTTCTAGAAGAATAATACAAGATTTATGTAATTTAAAATATGAATATGCTTAAGGCATTATATAAATTAATTTGGATTATAAATTTAATGGACCCTTTACACACATTGAGTAAATATTTAAAACAAAAAATTTCAAAATACTTTAAGGATAAAATTCAGATGTTGTCAAACTAAAATATTTAAGTTAATATGAACTTTGGAATGATTTGACATATGTGATCATAATAAAAAGATATATTCTTCTATTTCAGGAATTAAGAATGAAAATATAATTACATTTATCTACATAAATTAGCTCAATTTATCACACTGTACTCTGTGTTTCAGCACAAAAACTAATTCAAAATTTTATTTTAATAGATTTTTGATACTATAAACATCAGAACATCATTTATAAACATCAGTGTTCTTGATAAGAATCAACCCACAGAATTGTTTTACTGACAATCTAAGTTCTACCATCCAGAAGGGAAAAAAATATATTCCACATAGAATCTTAATTGAACTATATATAAGAAAGATAATGTAGAATTCCTAATTCTTACCCTTAATAAGACTACAAATAAATGAAAATAATCTTGTGGGTTTCACTTATTTATCTCAAATATTCCCAATAAATTTTCTCCTTAGATTACAATTTCCATTCCAAGTAATGCTTGAAGTTTTGAATTTTCAAGAAATCTCAATTGAATAATGGCGTATAATAATAATAAGAAGAATAAAACAAGAATATGTATACAATAATAAGAATAAAATAAAATAAGAATAAAATAGTGAGAAAAATAATAAAAATAATAAGATTAATTGCATTTAACTCACTGAATGTGCCTATGTCTATAAAATGCATATATTTATGTACAATTCTACATTTTGGTTCATTATACATTTATAACAATAGACGTCTTATGTAAAATACTATCATTGAAAAATTAAAGTCACTTTTGTTAATTTTTTCATTGTAAAACAACAATTTTCGTTCGTATTTATTCGATGTCATTGAAAAGGGTTATTCTTATTTATGTTTATTATACAAATTCTTAAACAATACTTGAAATTAATTTCAGGTAAATGCATTAGTAATAATGAAGTATATTCAGTAAATTATAAAAACACATAAAATGTTAGAAAATGATAATTTTTTTTAAAGTAATCCCAGTGTAAAAATGAAATGAACTAAATATGGAAGTAAAAACGAGACTGATATCTAAGGGCTTAAGTATAACTTTTCTAATACAGCCAATAAAAATATATAGCGAATGAAAATAATTCCAATAATTTTAGTTACCTGTTTTATACAACTTTCACATACAGAAGCAGTTTTTGAATCTCCAGTTTAAAAAATTGAAGATTCAAAAATATTCGTTATCAATATTGCTTTCATACTTACTAAGGAAGAGCGACAATCTAATATACTTCATAAAAATAGGTATGATAATAAAAGCTTTTTATTTTCTTGAATACAGAAACTAAGAATATTTTTTCAAATCCATGCTAAATTATAATTTTTAAGTGGTAATGTTAACTTTTATTAAAGTCATTTCTATTTTTATATTATAAAATATGTTTTAAAGTATTTTAATTAAAAAAAGAATTAATAAATAAATTTTAAAATTAATTCAAACAAATATCTTTTGAAAACAAGCTTAAAATTGATATGGAAAAATAATCATAATTTGAGTTATTAAGAATAATAAATTATCTTGAAGCATGTATATGTTCAAATAATTTTCATTCAGAACTATATTAGAACATATTACTGAATTTAATGATATAAATAATCGGAAGCTATATAAAATATTATTATATAATTTGTAAAAATCAGGCATTAAACAACAATCTCATTTTTTTTTCATTGTATTCGTTTTACGCCCTATTAAGCAATGTTCTTGTTAATATTATATAAAAAATTATACTAACCAATTATATTTTTTTCGTAAAACTATATTTTCTTATATTAAATCTATTAAATATAATTTTGACACATTAAGATATCATGAAATTCAAAATTTAACAACTTGAACGATTTTCCTAATCTTAGATATAATGTTTCTTTTCTTATAACTATTCATTTTAAAACATAAGTATGCATCCATCCTAGTAAGTTAAGAATGTTCCTTTCTGCTAAATAAGGTACTGATCCTGTTTAATTCCCATTAATTTTTCAAGAATATGTGCAAAATTAATATCGCCAGATAAGATAATATCTTGTGAAATGAAGAAAGCAATAAAATGGTAATTCATAAAAATTTTCTGAAACCATTAATTATTAAAAAAGCTAGTTAAAATGTTGTAACATTTTATTAGGATGTTAGGGTCCCATTAAAAATTTAATTAACTTTTATGTATAACGTTTTGTTTTTAGTACAAAGACTAAGCAATAAAACGTACGTTTCACTTTATGCGTGCATTACATTTTTGTTTCTTGAAGAAATAAAAAGTCTGTCTGCAAAAATGGTAATTTAAATTAAAAAAAAAGATTTAATTGATAAATGAATATTTTAATATTCGTTACTATGACAATAAGTTGCAAATTGATCATTAAATGTTTTATATGCACGACACTTACGAAAAAATGAATATTTTAAACTAAATTCTAAACAAATATTTTTATATGTTGCTTATATATTCTTTCCTTAATGTATTAGCAAAGCACTATGAGTAATTTTCAGGAATTCTTAGAAAATTTAAGATTTTCAGAGAATTAATTGTTAAAAAAAATTAGTATCACTAAATTTATAATTTTCTTTAAATAAATTTCTTAGAAATATACTTAGATCTCAATAAAAAAAACTACAAATTATCTTTCAGAATAAGGATAACATCCTTAACTATAAGAAAAGGAAGAAAATATGTTTTCAATTTATGACCATGGAAATAATGTGTGCAGATCATTTAAATATTTATTTCTAGATAATGAAAATGTTTCTTGTATGCTAACTATTAATAATAAAGATAGATCCTATACCTCATATTGATTTTAATTTTGAGTTTAAAGAAAATTACCAAATATTCATTCACAAATTAAAAAGATTTAGGAGGAAAAAAAAGGTGAAATCTTAGAACCCAAAATTTGAAAGCGATATCTCTCTCTTATTTATGTTCTTGTTTTCGTAAAAGACTGTAAATGGAGACAATAATTGAGATTTAAGACGTATTAAATATTTATGTTAACCGTTTTTCTTTAAATAGCGTTAAAACAAATTAAACTGTTTTGAAGCATATCTATTAATTTTAATAGGCTTAAAAGAAGCAAAGATACTCAATATCTAAAAAAACGATTATGGCAAATAGGGATTAATTAATAAAACTGTTATAAAAAGCATTACCTTATTTCACAAATAATCATGCATATTTGCTGAAATAACTCAAATAAATTTCTGTAAGACTTTTGCATTGAAAATTATAGTGTAAGGTATTATTATCAGGAAAATTAATGTTTTAAAAAGTAAAAGCATCTGCGTTTTTGAATATTGTTTTAATGTCTTTTTCTAGTTTATTTTAATTATTGTTTCACACAAATGAATGTTTAAGCTGCTTATATAAAGCTGATTAAATTGTGTTAATATTTGTTGAGTTAAAGTCAATGAAATTCGTCATCACATTCAATATTTTTGAAAAGAAAAACCGCTCTTAAGTAGTTTAAAACCATATATTGTATTTTGTAAATTTAGGTAGGAAATATATATAGAATTGTTCACTTTGAACCAACTAATAACAGTTATAAGGATGTATACATATTTTTAACATTGTGTTGATGAGAGATAAACTGTCCAAAGTATTTTAAATGCCCCCTTCGTAAACTGCTTTCCGAAATATTTTTTGCAAAAAGTGGGTCACCTGCACAAGTCTCCAGGGAAGAAACCTGGAAAACTCTTAAGCACACATTTCAATAGACTTATATCCTGAAATCAAAAGTGCAACATTAATTTCCAATCGTTCAACAGTGATTGGAAATGAATCATGATCTTTTGCTAAAAGAAGTACTATTATGCTCACTTTTTTACATTTATAGCTGATAGCTTAAATTTTCAAAACTATTGTAAGCCATTTTAATATCCACTGCATCTGGATTTTATACATGTGTCACAATAGAGGACAAATCAAATTAACACCAAAAGATACACTTGCAGAATGTAGAAAAACTTCTCCCTTTGTTCTACACTAGTTAAGATCAAACCCAATAATTTTCAGTCAAGACAATGCTGTCGAACCACATTCCCATAGTGAGGCTATATATGAACTCTTGCCATTGTGAAGCATATATAAACTAAGCAAATATTAAAAACGAACTGTTATCATTTAAAAAAGTTGTTATCTTTGCATTTGTTCAAAGCAGATCCTCTAAAATTATGCTAAAATCCCTCTGATAGAGTTTACAGTATAAGAAACAAGATTTTAAACTAATTGATGTTAAAGAAAAAAATCAGTTTGTAAAAAAAGTGGGAACAAGTCACATAAGAATGAACAATGAATCTCATTTGTGATCTTTTTTCAGCTTGGAAGGTAATGTTCAACATTCGGATGTTATTGGATGGCATATAACATAAGGGCACTGATAAAATATGAGATGTATGTGATTATCCGTTTCACTTGCAGACTTGAAACTAAAAAAAACGCATCGTCATTTATACTTTGGAGGAAGTGGATCATTTTTATTGTCAGTGATTGTTTGAGATACAATAAATATAAGATACACGTATAAAAAGAAATTATCGTTGATTCAGTATGTATGCTATCATGTAGTTTAAAAGAATGATTTGATTACTGTAAAAAAGGGATTTGTTAACTGACTTTGAAAATTTTCACTTAAATACGCATTTGTGAAAGTTTTTTTTTACGTTTTTCATTCATCAGAGTGGCAGTTTGCAACGATGTGTGTGAATTATTTTCCATGAAAGAAAATAAAACTTTTACTGCGCTTAAGCTATGTCTGCTTATATATGAATATCAACACACTACTTGCAACATGCTTTGTTGCATAGTCTGTTATGCCTCGTGATCATTTCAGCTACAATCAGTGGGAATTAATGAACGCTCATTACTTAAAACACATGAACTTTATTTGGCTAAAAATAATTAAACAAGTATTTTGCTTTGTGCTTTACTTCCATTGTTAGTACTCTTAATTTTTTTTGTTGATTAACTAATATTTATCTTCAGAGCCTTTAATTTTCAACAACGTTTAAGCCTATAGAAATCAACAGAAACACAAGAAAATGTAAATTACTAGAAAGTACCACAAAATGATTTTACATATCTACTCTTTTCCATTTTATTTATTCTGCTGTGTGATACACATAAAAAAATGCCTGTTTCTTATTCATAAAAACGAACTTACGAATTAGCGGATCACTAAAATATCATTACAATTCAAAGAGACCCTAAATTCCAATTCACAAATTACTACAGTCGATTATAAATCGATAACGTGGCAGAGTAATTATCAAGTGGTATTTTTTATTTCTTCAGCAGGAAATTCAGTTGAAACTGCACGGCATCTCAGTCAGACTGTATCGAATTTCGTTTATTTCTCAATTAGTCAATATTAATGACCATTGCCATGATTAGCAAAGCATCATGACAATTTATCGATAATTTTCTAGATTTCAGATTGAATTTGACGTTTGCAATTGATTAGCATTTAAATTTAATTTTTTTATTGGAATTATGAAATCTGTTGTATGAATGCACACATACAGACACACACACACAAACACACATAATTATGAAGTGAAATTTTTTTGTATGTAAGTATGCTGTTGTTATTTATGACACTTGGGGAAACCAACCCCCCCCCCCTTCATTGACTGGACGAATGAAGTCAGAAAGAGCATTTTCCGTTTAAGAGCAGAGCACTCCCCTCCCTATGTAAGGGTGGAAGTACGACTTTTGCTCATAGATGGCAGCACCATCTGTGTCTCGCCATTTATAGGTAGGAAGCCAGAGAAGACCCGTGGCCTGGCTCCTAACACTCCCAGAGGTACTAATTTGGAATGGGAACATGGATATTGTGAACACGATTTAACTACTGTTTACGAAACGTGTTTACTAATAGCAACGTTTCCCAGTTGCCATTAGTGATCACAACGTGTCTTTGGTTAAGCCAGGATTCGAACTCATTACCTTCCGATAATAGAAGAATCATCTAGGCCACCGCAGTCGTATATTCAATTTACATAATTAGTTTAATATCAAACATAAGTAAAATACATAATTTAAATTCATTTTAGAAGTGAACTTTAAATTTTAGTAGTACAAATTTTACTTTAAAAAAATCAATAATCATCGGTAATTATATTAAATGAATGGAAACAATATATGCGAAAATTACTTGTTTTTTATTTAGAAAATTTGTATTTTGCTATGCAATAATGTTCTTCAAATATATTAATTTTTACACTTTTCATTTCTAAACATTCAAAAAATCCAATTCAAAACAACCATTTCTGTACTACTTCTCATGAAGAATGCATATCACTTTTTAATAATATCCAAATGTTTGAAATCAATATAGACACATTGTCAGCAAAATGACGCAGCAATTTGTGTTTTCAGTTTCATCTTTAAAACTACGAAGAAAATAAAGCTTTGATTTGTAAAGTTGATTACATTTTAGTTTTGACGCCATCTGCTAAAAATGCTTTGGAAATGAGTATTGTATGAATTCCCTTGTCACAACAATCAATTGACGACTATGAGAGCTAAAAAAGTCGCCCTCATGCAACAAAACCCAACATTTTACAGAAGATGCAGTTCAATTATATACTATATTAATTGCATCTTAATTGTATACTTATTGAATTCTAATTTAATAATAAATATTGAATACAATTTTAATTATTAATAAAGTTATTGTTAAACATTTATAGAGAATATTAAAGTATGATTATGGAAATAATATTAATGAAAGATAATCATTTCTAATTATATGTTCTCCTAATTTTTAAAATTTAATCGCCTTGAATTTAAAAGAGGTTTTGAAATGTAATTGTACAAATTATTGGTTAATGAACTAAATATTGATTATGTTTTGTATTAAAACAACATTGATAACCATCATATCTGTCTGATTCAACATTTATATATGATAGCAAAACTGCAATATAGAAAATCAATAAGCATCAATGCATTAAATCCAATTGATTGCAAATTAATGTTAAAATCAATAATTTTTCTAATTAATTTTTCTTTAAAAATGACAAGTTACTCTAATGCAAACAGAGGAAGTGTTCAACTTTAATAAAATGCAAGCAGTGCAAAATTCATTACCTTTTATCCTATAAGTTTATTGAATTTTAATGGAAAATCTGTGTACGATATTATAATGAAGTATTATTTATCTAATCATATAATCTCTTTTATCTCAATAAATTACATTTATTATTACTTCAATTCCAGTTGTTTAGACTCATTCACGTTTTTGCTGCGTTTTAATTATTTCGATTCTTCCTTTAAATGCTGAGCTGGCTGTCGAATGACTAACACTCTATCTATCGGTATATCTGGTTTTGAAGATTCGGTCTTACAAGCTCTAGTCATCCTCTTTTGACTATATATATCATAACTTCATAACTTTTTCTAAAAGTAAAATGAAGGAATTTTATGCCTGAACATTATTTTATTATTTATATTAATGTGTTCCTTTTTAAATAATTTTCATGATAACTCTTTTTTAAATTGTACAAATATATTAAAATACTAATAAATAATAAATGTAATTTTCAAGACATATGATAACCCTTAGTTTAGAAATAAATTGTTATTTAACAAAAAAAAAAACATTCCATTGATATTTCTAATTAGAATCAAATGAATAAATGTTAACATTTTTTCTGACAACCGAAAATAATTAACCTAATTTTGGTTAATTTTTCTTTGACAGTAAATACTAATTTTTAAAAATCATCCCCATTATTTTCAGTTTCCTAGAAAGTTTTAGAGAAAAAAGTATAAGATGTTTTCCTAAAAGTATATTATATTTATTAATTAAAGAGAATAAAAAATAATTCTTTTGCTTTCCAGTCAACCATGCTAAGAAATGTTTTATTATGACCCTAAAAAGGCAAGCTTTTTATTAGTTTTTTTTCTCATATCTTGTTTCATTTGATCTCAGTGGAAATGAATTTTTTACTTCAACAAAGGAGAATTATTTTATAATCAGAATTAATTAGATTTATTCATGAGGTAAAGCTAAAAATATTTGTTCTTGAAAAAAAAATCATCGTGCCTTTTCATTTCTTTCTTTGCAATGTTCAGACTTTTTTGCTTACTTTCTCTGAACAATTAATTGAACAAGAAAGTCTCAGTTTCAAGTATGTTGATCAGAATAACGTTCATTGTTCTACATTGATATGCAATCACTATGAATTGGGATGGCAAATGTTGTTAGTAAATCTTAAAAGACAAACACTTCGTACTCTTTGTAATATATTGGCTGAATTAATTAAGAAACATGTATGCAAACAGTATCAAAATAAGAATTATTATTCACAACAAATGTTTAAGGCTTTATTAATGTATTTTGAATAATATGATAATTTAAAATAAGTGATATTAAGTAATTAAAAACACACTCATTATTAATACATATTAATTATATTATTATGACCTTTACATTAACTGGAAATTTTTTCCATATATTTGGTCTGTTTCAGAAAAGATTATACCAAAATATTTATTTTTTAATTTTTTATTTTTCAATCATAATTTTTCAAACTTTAATAAAATTTTTTAATTGTTTGTCGTCAAAATGAAAGTCTTGTATTTCCTACTGTTTGTAAATTCCATTCTACAGTTTCACCAATTTAACAGATTAACACCTGTTATCCTAAACAATATGAATATTAAATTATTTGACAATATGAATTATATACTTATCCCAAGACAAAATGAATATTTGAAGTCGCAAAAAATAATTCATATCTATTAGCTACTTTTATCACTACTTAACTAAAAAAAAAGAAAAAAATTAAAGTTTTATGCATTTATTTCCAATAGGAATGTTTTTCCTATAGGATTTTTTCCAAAAGCATTTTTCTCAATAAGATGTCCTATTCTGAATACTTTCAAGATAAGAACTTCTAAAACTAGGCTTTCATTAATTTTAAGGCATTGATAAAGTATTAATTAAGTTCATTTTAAATATTTTTGAGAAATATTTTTATAACGCCTACATTCTGAGATTTATGATTCACGTTATTATGTATTTAAAGAAACAAAATCTATATAATTTTCAACCACCAATTACAAAGATATAAAATCTCTTTTAGCTCAATTTCAATAACAGAGAAAGATTCAATTTCAATAACAGCCATCAGGAATAGATCTTGTTCTACTGTTTCGTACTTGATTCTTTGTGTGGGCGGATAGTTGGGATTTATGAGAGTTTCCTCTTTTGAAACATACAAGCATAACACAATCACAAAGGAAGAGAATCACCGACTACGAAGCCGAAAATCATTTTGAGGCAATTAGACAAGCGACACGTTTTGTCTTCTTGGTGAATTTTTTATAGACATTTTGTTGCCTCTATATATTGCCAGATATAAAACCACAAAAAAGTCCTGAGCATTTAGTCTGATGGATGTGACTATGGAAAATCATGTTCAACCGCAAAGAACATGATCGTACCACCAGGCCATGGTAACTTCACATTAAAGAATTTTATTCTGACTCTCTGATCAGAGCTTTGACAAAAGGGATGATTTTTATTTTTAAATGTTTCTTCTCTTTATACTTAGAAAGATTTCTTATTGTATATCAAAAGATCATCATAGAGGTTGAAGCAATGATTGTTAAAAAAAAGATCTTCCTCAAATAGACCAACCATTGCCCGGTATGAAAGTAATATACAATTGTACCCAGTTGCCTTATAGTAAGCTAAACAAAATGCCTTACATAAATACTAAAATTCAATGTTTCAGAAACATAATCTTAAATCGTTTAGAGTAATGGCATGTTACACAATAAAGAATTATTTTATACCACTGAGTAAGAAATACAATTTATTGCAAATAAACAATTTTAAAATGGATTCCGCTTGAAAAATAAACCAAACACGAGGAATGTTTACGAATCATAGTGCTGCATCTCTTTAAAGCATGGATGAGCATTTCTCCTCTTGTGATCGTTTCGTCCATGAAAACATAAAAAAAGCTCTTCTCCAGATTATGATTATTCTTTTCTTTCGTTCATAATAATAATTCTTTTCTATATCCTGAGCTTCTCCTCTCCCCATCTTCCTATCGTGTTCCCTCCTGATGCGAAGCCTCCTTTCTGTTCTTTTTCTCGTTGCTCTATGTATCCCTTGAGTGTTCTGTCACTATCACGAACATCTGTAGATTTGGTATCAGAAGGGACAAAAGGAGGAAGCATCATTCTTCAGGACCATGAATTCCTTTGTTTCGCTGTTGCAATTGCTCTCCTTTTTTGGCTGGAAGCAATTCCGCTGTGTTTTGATGCGATGACGACAATTGTAAACTGAATTCAATAAATATAGGAGGTAAGGAATTAATATCTCAAACATTAAAGAAAGTTTCGCAAAATGAAATTTAATTGAAATTTCTTCAGGAATATAGTTCTTTCTCCGTGCCTATTTTGTTTACATTTTAGTAAACATCAAGTTTAGTTTAAAATATTAAAAAGGACTGAATTTTTTATTCGTATTCTATTTATTCTTGTATTGTTATACATGATATGCCTCCTTATGTTCAATGTTGGCCTAGATAGACTCCAAAACTTTCCATTTGAAAGAATATGAGTTGATTGTATGCAGGTTACATATATCTCTATCTCGAGCCTGTGCAAAAGATTGAAACAAAGAAAGTGACGCTTAATCCAAAAAAATATAACCTCTGAATTTCATTTTCATAAAAGCCTATTACAGTAATTTTGAAATTGATTAATATTATATATTATTATATTATGTGCAGACAGGGAAAGTTATGTCTTCACTTGCCTATGTAAAAGATTGAAACAGGGAAAGTGAAGCTTAAGCCAAAAAAAAAAAAAAACAAATAACCTCTGAATTTCATTTTCATAAAAACTTATTACACCCAAACAGTAATTTTGAAATTAATTAATATTATATATTATTATTATATAGTGTGCAGACATGGAAAGTTTAGTCTTTACTTGACTGGAGACGTTTTCTTTTTACTGATGATTGATGAATTGTTTTTAATTGTGTCCTGATATCAGCTTGCGGACACATTCGAGAAAATACAAATATTTTTCATTTTATGACACATTGCATATCTTCCTCGTTAAAGTCATCTGTCTCTTTGTCCGAAATTTTATTTAATTCAGCCTGAATCACTTCAGCTCAATAGTACATTTACGACGATTTTTTGAATACTACCGTTTTTTTCCCCAAGGTTTGATTTTCAGTGTTAATATTTGATAATATTAGGTTGTATACTCGACCGATATTGCAATCAATTACCTCCATAATATCTATGGATAGTTAGCTATCCTGATGTCGTTTCGACATTGCGCAGTTTCGATCGCGAAAAGTGTCTGAATGTCACTCTAACCATCCTGTCTGTAGAGACGATTTG
>JAPDSC010032416.1:198605-218105 GCA_026290005.1 Latrodectus geometricus
ATATATATATATATATATATATATATATTATTGAAATGTTTGTTTTCATGTTAAAAAAATAAAATATTTATTCATGAAACTGGAAAAAGTAATTTGGTAGTCAAAGAAGTCTGTAGGCAAGCCATACATGAGAAAATGCACTCAACAATATGTTGCCAAGCATAAAATCTTTTGTGGTGATAACAATATCACACTTATTCAACGCATGGCCTTTGGCATAAAATATCCTTTAGATGTCAAACTCCAAGATGATATATCGCGTCCTTAAACCCCCATCGTATATCAAAATCTCCCTCTTATGGCAGAACACTGAGCAAGATGGACTTGATGTGAGAACAGTTACTAAGTTAGCTTATTCCATGAGTGGGTAAAGTTCATGGAAAGAAAACAGTTTAAGTGGAATATATTACAGTTTAAATACTTCCTTTCAATTAGAATGTGTCGCGTTTTAGTTACAGGAAACAAAAATATTCTTAAGTTCTACTATTTTGTATTATATAATATAGATAGAATTTTAGCTGAAATTCTATTTATTAGTGAAACAAAATTAAATATATTTTTTTTCATAAAATAATAACAGATATTTTTGCGTATATCCGTTACTTATATTAGTTATTTTGGACTCTTTTTGATGGTGCGTTAATCTCATGCTCGTTTTGATCTCATGGATTTTGTCTAGCAGTCGCTAGACATGGAGGATATAAAAAAAAAAAACAACACAATTCATTTAAACAGTCACTTTTGTAGGTAAATTGTATTTAATTTGGCAGATTTATACAAAATTACTGATATTTATGTATATTTAATAAATATATATATTCACAAGAAATTTAATTTATAATAAAATATTATTTTGCGAAATAAATTTACAATTGATTTGAACATTTGAATTGCGTAGTTTTTATCACTGATTGAATTTGTTTTTCTAATGAAAAAACCAGATTATTAAAGGTGAAGGGGAGTATATTTTTCTAATACGCTTTCATTTTTGGTATATTTAAACATATTGTCATCTTAATGCATGCATCTCCAGCCACCTTGTCAAGTGGCCATCGTGATTGACTCCAAATAGGGAGGTTCTGCGTTCGAATCCCGGTTCGGGTATGGATGTACTTTCTCCAGCTCTCTCAACTGCTTTGTCTTTTGCTTGTACGAATGGTTGTAAATGGCTGTCTACCGTATAAACGGGTAGCTATGGCATGTGTGTACTCAGGAAGTCGAACTCTACACCAACTTATGGTTCAGTTGGAAAAGTGATGCAGCGCAGCCTACATTGCGAACCTAGACAAAAAACACTCAACGAAAAACTGTTTCATATTATCTAAAGCGGTATTATTAGTGATTGTTCTACTGTAACTCTGGAAGTTATATCGTCTACATTGTATATAAGCAGGGATCATCATAAGACCCCCAAACTAAATCTGCCACCTGAAGAAATATCATTTCTCTTGGAGAACATTGCAGCTACAACCTATTTTATATATTTCAACTACCGTTTTTCAACACACTGAATCTTCGGCTAGGTTGGTACAAAACTTTCCAAACACGGAGAATCACTACAACAAAAAATACTGAGATTACAATTTCTTTAAATTCAGATATCATCTTTTGTAAATAAAGACGCTTGGTCAACTTTGATATTTATTCTAAATTACTAGGCAAAATTGAAAAATTTGTTTCTCAAAAAAATTGAAAAAAAATTGAAAATTGAATTTTTTAAAAAAAAACAAACATTTTTTTTAAAGCTGACTCCTAAGCAAAGAATTCACATTTCAAAAGCGAACAGTGTTCCTTCTAATACAGTAGGTATTATCGATGCAAAAGTATGCTCTATCCCATTTTCTGCAAATATTTGATCAATGTAAGAAAAATCCAATTCATGCTGGAAGATAGCCAAGCCCAGTGATGCATTTTTTCAAAAAAAAGGACAAAACAGTGAAAGAAATATTTGTAGAGCATAACCTATGGCTGATATGAGATTTATTTTACAATATTTCATATACAGCTTTTTTATTATAGATAAAGAAGGAAAAAAAAGGCCGGGAGTAAAATTGAAAAATTGATACCTTCGCAACACAAATGGAAATTTCCAGAACTAGAGTTTTAGATACAAGTAAAATATGCGGACACTGTAGAAAAAAGGGAAAATTTAGAAGAATTTATGGATTTTGCTTTCAAGTATTCGTCACTTTGAAATGTCAATAACAGTCATTTTTTCCGATAGTATTTTTAAGATAAAAAATAACTTGTTTTGTTTTAAGAGAGAAAGAGTTTTTGTATGTTTTGTGTGGATCGTTGTAATAATCGAGATAATAAATTGTGTAAGATATATACATCTAAAAGAATTACTGAGTAATATTCGAATAGTTAAACTTTTTAAATGCAGTTTAATAGTTCGTGGGTTCGATTCCCATTCCAGTAAAGTAATTTGAAATTATTTCGAATTTACATAAGACTGCGTGAAATGTGTAATTAGACTTTGTGTGAAAATAGCGATCACAAAATGATCATCAAATTAATTTAAGAGTTATTGAACACAAACATTTTCATTTATATCTGAATATCTGGTATGAACTGTAAAATATTGTTTCATGTTTGAGTTCTTAGGTTACAATCTATAAATGAATAAAAGATATTTTAAAATAGTGTTACAGCAACGCAATCTTCCGAACACTTATCAAGTTTCTACTGCAATCTAAGAAGAAAAATAATTATTACTGATAAATGATGTTACACCTTTTAAAAGTTAAACTCTAATTACCCTTTAAGAAACTAAGCATTCACAAAATATGATCATCTATCAATGAATCAAACTAGGTCAGAGTGAGAAATATATATATGATATCCTTGGGTCTATTTTACCATAGCAACTATATTGAAAATCATTTGCTGTTGTGGCCTGGTTGGTTAGGCGTCATTCTCGTTACCGAAAAGTAGTGAGTTCGAATCCCGACTTATCCAAGGATCCGTTGTGTTCACTAATGGCGATGGGGTGCGTGAAATAGGTCGTGGTCGCAATGCCCTCCATGTTCCCATTAAAAATTAATACCTCTGGGGATGTTAGGAACCAAGCCATCTCTGGGTCTCCATCTCTAAATTGGAAATCCCAGATGGTGCTGCCATCTATGAGCCAAATCGTACTTCCACCTTTATAGGGGGTGCTCTATTCAAAAATGTGGACGATCCTCTGTCTGTCTCCATTCGCCCAGTCCCTGACGGGGAGAGGAGGGGCTTGACTTTGCCAAGTAACAACAGCAACGCATTTGAGCTATTTATAGGATGTGATTCAATTTACATCATGTATGAGGAGCTCCACAGAGAATCCCCTAGAGTATTAAGATACAATTTAACTGCGTCTTGAGTAATATTATATCTTCAAGGATTCTTAAATGCGAGTATAGTAATAGAAATTCTATATTATTTATATACGGAAATTCAATATCTGATCGGGACTCTTTATTTATTGACACATTTAAATCATACTTTTTTCGTAAATATCAAGGCAATATCCAAAAACAATTTGTAAACAGCCGAAAATTGCCAGTTGACTTGTAGCAAGATTTGAATAATAAAATGCAGGTAAAAAAAAAAAAATGTTTTTCACAATTCAAGTACATTAACAGCAAATTCTCATATATTTTTATACGAAAATTAAATGTTTGAATTTTTATCAAATGCATTCCTTTTTAATTTTAAAATAAAGTCTAAATGATATTTTTTCTCAAATCTACAGATAATCGCCAAACACAATGAACCAACAGACGAAACACAACAACTTTTAATACCAAGAAAAAATTTAAATATTTTTAAAATAAGATTTCATTAATTTGATGTCCATATTAATATTTGTATGAAAATAAAGTAGTAGAATTCTAATAAAATGAGAATTTTTTTGTAAAAAAAAATGATAATTTTTTTTTTGTAAATATCTATTTTGGTTTCAAAGGACTTCATGATAACAATCATGAAACATTTTGAAAAGTTAATAAAGATAAAAGTTAGTGAAAATGAAATTTAAAAAGATAAAAAGTTAAATATCTTTTCTAATACAGTTTTTTTTAATAGCCTTATATATTTTACCGAAACAATTGCCCATCCTTACCAAGTTTTACTTCATTAAAAATGTAGAGGAAATTAATCATAAAAAATACTGTTTTTTGCTTCCAAATAATAAAATCAAATAAATGCTAAAATAAATAATAAATAGTTGCTACTACAGCATACTTCTCAGAATTATTCTAGATTAATTTTTAATTATTCCTTAAAATATGTTCAATTCTGATATCATGATAAATATTTTTTTATATAATATAAATTTCGAAATATTTTTTGCAGCAACTACATACAATTTATTCAAAACGAAATTTATAAATATTTTGAACTATGAAAATAATGACTATTTATTTCATGTGAGAATATTTATATTTTTAACACATTCAGATAATTCATAGTTTTTGGATGCATTTGCGTTTTATTATAATCACACATTTTAAATTATTTAATACTAATAAATCATATGGATTGGACCATTTGCCTATAACATTTAACGACAATCAAGGGACGATATCGATAACAGAGCATGAAAAGTATGCCTTTTCCAAACATGAAAAGTATGCCTTTTTTCAGCTTGACTTGCGAAACCTGATTAAAATAAGTTTATTTTTAAGGAGGTAGATGATTATTCTACTCACTTTATAGCAGAAAAACTTATAAATTTACTAAAAATTTCTTCATTTTGCTACAACATTTTATTTAGGTTTTGAGGGTTTTGTATTTTTCCGATGGAAAGAACTGGCGATTAGATTTTAATAATCCAATTGACACTGAAATGCCCTTTGTCATTCAAAATTTCTGAAATTTATAATTAAATATGAATATGTATCTATAATGCTTAAAATATTTATATTTTCACAAATCAAAATTATCAAAGGTTTTTTTAATTATTTTTAAATAATTTATTTATTTACTAATTTTTGTATCTTTTTTCTCTCATTCTAAAATTCAAAAACATTTGCCTGCCACCGAGGCTTGCAGATGTTTTTAATAAGTATTAAGTAGATATTGGAGACATTTGGATGTTAGCGATGAAACTCAATGATTAAGAAACAAAAGAATACAAAATTAGAGTTAAATTTTCAAAATATTGGGAGATACTGTTAGATGCTGCAATTTTTCGAGAATATTATACAGTAGTAAATAAATTACTAGATGAAATATCTAGCAAACAATTAATAATTTTTTCTATGCACCTCATTTTGAATTATTCAACTTCTCATTTTAAATGAAATCAAAAATAGATTTGCACATATGTACAGCAAATAACTTACAAAACGGTTAACTCAATATATATATATATATATAAATATATATATATATATTCTTATAAAATATTTTTATCATTCATAGAAAAATTCAAAATTATAAATAAAAATTTTGAATTTTTCTCTTTATTAATGCTTATATATATAACATATAAAAACATATTTATGGAATATTTTAAGAGCTTATGTCACATTATAATACAGTGTTAAATGTCTAAATAACAATTTTATGAATATTTATAAACCATAAATTTTACAAAAAATATAAACATTAAATTCATAAATATGTGCACTATCCTGAAATACATGACAATTCCGCTTAAGTTATTGCACATCAGATTACCTTGAATTGACTGAGAATAATATCCCCAGAACAGAGAGATACCTAGATGCACCATGAGATGTGTTTCTGTACACAATCATCAACATACCTCAAGCATAGTTTTATCGACTTTTTTTTTATTTCTAGGGGTCTATAAAATACGTGATATTTTAAAATATTAAAACTATTCCGTAACTCGGATACATTTTTATGTTATCCAAAACTTAATAATTTGATATAAGATTATGCCTAAAATAATTATCGATTTTTTTTTTTTGATAAAGAGATAAACAGATCATGAAATGCATTTTTCTTGTTATACGAATTCAGATTTGATGATCCGAGATGCTCGAATTCTGGCTTATCCGAAAATCCGTCTTGTTCACTTTTGGCGATTGGGGCACGTAAAATATATCGCGGTCGTAATGTTCTCCATGTTCTTTTTTAAATTAATTCCTCTGCGGATGCTTGGAACCAAACCATGGATTTTATCTGACAATCTCTAAATTGAAAGACCCAAATGGTATTGGCATTTATGAGTCAAGGTCGTACTTATACTTTCGCAGGGGGCGCTCTGTTCAAAAACGGAAGACGCACTTTCTGACTTAATTCCTCAGTCCTTAACCAGGCCATGGATCTTCTCTGGCTTCAATATCTAAATTGAAAGGACCAGATGGTGCTGACGTCTATGAGCCAAAGTCGTACTTCCATCTTCGTAGAAGGTGCTCTGTTCAAAAACGGAAAACGCACTTTCTGATTTCATTCTCCTAATCCTTAATTGGCGGGTTTGGTTTCGCCAAGTTTCATATATAACAACAACAACAGATTTCAGTTGACTTCTAGTTGATATAATTTACAATATATTGTCAAAGCGATGTATCTCTTATATAAGAATATTATTCTCACGGGAATGTCGAACTTCCTTTTCCATCAGGATATTACCAAACAGCACAAGACATGCCTGTATTAGACAATCTATCTAGTCCCTTACCTATCGAATATTTGTTAGACATGATTACTGAATGCATATAAGTGTTGCCACATTTGTTGTTATGAAACGAATCTGTGGCTAATCATTATCAAAAAAAGGCCAATCTTTATGTCTATAAGAAGAATTGTGACCTTCGTCACTTCTACTTCCATATTCCACTGATCAGGCAGCGTAATCTCTATTTTCTTATAAATTAGAATAATCCCCCTATATTATTCATGACGGTTCTTCTGCCAGTTTTATCATTTTTTCGCATGCATTCATGATATATTTCCACTTTCATATGTTTTTTAGCTTAGGAAAGATGGTAAATACCAGAACAGGACTTTCCATAATTACTATATTAAATAATTTTAGTATTTTGAATTTTTTTCTTAGTTGCAGCAATGTTTAACCAATACAGGCAAAAATATATTGAAGAAAGATTTGGAATACTGACGTGGATGATTTTTTTTAAAAAAAATGATAATTTTTGATAAGTTTTAAGCACAAAAATTTAAGAAAAAATATTAAATTTATAAATTTTAATATGAATATTTTAAAGCAATACTTTTAAAACAATCATTTCGAATTTTAAACTAAGGTGGCCATAAATCCAGATGAAAATATTTTATTCACGAAAAATAAATTAAAGACTGTTATAAACAAGATCATAATTTTTTCAGTGTGCTAGCTATTTTGCTATATTCTAATCTATGCCAATACAAATAAATGAATTATTAGAGACATTATTTGATTTGCATACTTTATTTCTTTATTATAATTTTCCAATATTTTCTCTCAAATGCAAAGAGTTTATTGAAACAGGACTTAAGATTTTCATTTAATAATATAAATTTAAGGAACATTTTTATCTAAGTAGGTTTATTCAAAAGGAGAATACACATTTATTTATAAAATTGTCTGCATTATATTATTTCCTTTATTAAATTTCAAAGAATTTCATATGTCTGTCGACAATAAAACCTGCATGAACTCTGATAAAAACGAATCTGCAATAAGTTTTATTCCATGCTAAAATTCCATAGCTTATTTAATTCAGTTCCATGAAATGAGTGAGATTGGCGAAACAGTTTAGTATACTGGAAATGCCTGTCTCTCCAAATGAAAGTTAATTTCCCCAAAGGCGATTGTTTTAGTATTTGCATTTTTCTTCCCTTTCCACATCAAACTCAAGAGCCTTTATTGGCTCTAGCTTCAAATTTTTATGTCGCCAAGCTGAAGTTGAGAGGATTTGATGGGATTATCTCAAATCCATTAAGATGTTCGATGGAAGGATCCAGCCAGGAGAACTTCGAGTCGAAAGATAAGGAAATGCCTTATAGGCATTCCATTGAAATGGAAGCTTTATATTCTGCTTTTCTGTGGAGAAAATAAATTCAGAATTAATAGCTGATCTTCCCAGAAATGGAAAGTTCTAGAAAACAGCCTTACAATGGACAAGTGGAAGGAAAGCACTCTTCGGAACTTTATCCTGGATTCGATACCCGCTAATTAAAATCGTGGCCTAGTGGTTGAAAAGCAATTGCCTTAGGATAAAGGCACAGACTCGATATTAACCGTTGATGTACAACGGAAAATTATGTGTGCTTCTGTTTACTGCATGCCTCTCTGTCGGGGTAAGTGCTAGGGATTTTTCCAAATTTCTTCTCTGGAAACGCGTGAATAAGTGCTTATATCAATCAATGAAGAGTACACACGGAAACAATTTGAATAGTTGATATTAAAATTCCTAACTATGACTTTGTTATTATGTTTGTCGGAGTTGGCGCCTAGGAGTTTTCTGTGTTTCCTTCTTGAAACACATGGATACGTCCTACTTTATTTTGAAAATCTTGTTTATGAATGAATTAAGTTGGTTTACGGGGTGAATGCTAAAAATAACTGACAACGATATTCGAGCATTAGGCTATCCATTACACGGCCTCAAAAAATTGTAGAAAAAGGGTTCACCGTGATCTAGTGGAAGGACTGTGAGCATAAGATGCCAAATTCAATTTAAATCATATTGAACAACTTGAATGAAAGTTACGTTTCAGCCTTCTACATTGAAGCCTACTGTAGGGACTCACTGTGACGTAATAGGGGACACTGTGACAACGAAAGGAAAGTATTCGTTTTAGTCCCTTCTACTATTGAATAACAGTGTACAAATTTTGGGCTTTTTTTTTACAATATGAAAGTCTATGATTAAAGGAGTGCCTGGGAGTTTTCCAGGTTTCCTTCCTTGTGACATGCATGTTAAATCCACTAACTTTGATAAGTCTTTCCAAAATGCAATATAACTTCGTAATTAATTACTACTGCTGCATATATATTCACAAATCCACATACATATATAAAATATAATTATTTCACGAAGAAGGACGATGAACTTAAATTTTACATGGCAGAAAGAAATTGCTGTGATATGCAAATAATTATCTTTTCAATACATTCAAGTAAAGAAAACAGCGGTAGCGATACCTAAATGTGTTTCTCTCTCTTACATTCTATCAAATTGCATTTGAATGCTATTGCCCAAGAGAGATCAGTCCAAACGCCTTTTATAAAAAGTATATGTGTTAACCATCTTGTTTTTACTTTATTTAATTTGTTAGCTATAAGATTTGTTGTTCATTGTATCGCTTTACTTTTATTTATATTGTCTGAGATCACACTACTCTCAGCAAAATATAGAATTTATGAGTTAAGTATGATCATGCATACCATTGTGCTGCATGTCAGCTGTCACTGAACATTGTAGGCTAAAAGTATAGACATCTTACTCACATGGCGTTAATGGATCGTATTAGCATCCCGTGAGCACTGAGTCAAAATACGGAAGATGTTTGCAAGAGAACAATTGTCTGAAGGAAAACAATGTTTGTAACATCATGGAACTTCAGATAGGAGAACTTGGCTTTAGTGATTCTAAGGGTACATCACAAACGGAAGCTGTATCAATGGAAGGAGCAGCAATGTAAATAAATGTATAATGCAGTGATGTTATAATTTTAACTGAATTTTGATTCTTCTATGACATCTATGACATGATATATACATCTGTCATCAAGGAAAATTCACACTGACATCATATCTTCGACATAGCCGTATTGGCGATTCTCAAAGAGTGGTAATAAATCAGATTGTTGAATATCCATGTCATTGTTTCATGATTGCAGTGATTTTGGAGGGCCTAGGCTCTGCAATTTATTCGAAGTTTCGACGGAATTATGCACTATCACCTGCTGCCCGTGTTGTATGAACCTGTCTTTAGTTAGAAAATGTTTGACCATTTAATTGCCGATAATTTTTCCAGCCCTGTCACCAATGGTATATCTGTCCAATAAATTTCAGAGTAATAACTAATCACCTGTTAACTACAGTAAATTAATTTTAACATATTTTTACAACTACATTGGCAGTTTTATGAGTTTTTTATGCAGTGTCCAGATACTGTTATTACTGCCTGAATGAATTGATTTGGGAACTAACTTCTCTTCGTCAATATTCCTTAAATTCCTCAAAATTGATACTTTGTTCATGTTTGACCTCTTACCTGGCAAAAACTATTTCCAAATCGTTCACTAATGTTAGATCTGGTCAATTAGTTTTGAAGGAGTAACTAATCGCCTAATACAATTAACTACAATAAATGAATTATAACTTCATGGTACAACTACACATTGGCAGCTTTATCTACATAAAGGTAATAGTTATCCTCATTATTTTTTCGGTAGGCGAGTGTAGTGACGCTATTTCGTGAGGTATCTATCAAACAATTTCAAATTTATGTTCATTGGAAAGGTGACATTTGACACTAAAATATTCTCTTGCGGTTTTTTGTTTGATCCATTCAGTCATGAGTACAATGTTTTAAAGATAGAAGACAAAAAACAGAAAATTCGATACATTTTAGTTTTTCTTTTATAATGGCGAAAATGCTAACTAGATGGCTAAAATTGCAAAAGGTGTTTATCATCCTATATATGACTGTAAAAACCAGTTTCGCACAATTTTGTTTTCGTCGATTCCGTTTGGGTATTTGGATGCTAAAGATGCACCTCGCATGGATACAACATCGTCGAGAACGTCTATAAAATGTCAAAAATTATCAAACTTGACAGCGTGTCAGCAGTCGTAGCTTCGCACAAGACCTAAAAATCTACATGAAAACTGTTTTAAACCTTTTTACAAAGCGAATCTGAAAGAAGTTACAAAAAATTCACGTAAAAATAATGGATTTCTTTTTCCCCAAACTAATATATATATATATATATATATATATATATATATAGTCCTCTAAATTTGATATTTTATTTTAGATGAATATGCTAAGTTTAAATTTGAATAGATTTAAATTTTCTAAGTATCTAACTAATTTGTCTATCACCATGTTTTTTAGTTAAATTTTTGAAATGTTTTAACATTTTTATGAAATTTAGGTATTTGTGTTAGATAAATTATTCAAGATTCAAGTGCAAAACAAATTGCGAAATATATACAATGATTTAAAATCAAATTTATTTAAAGCATATTTTGCCTTTTAGTCATTTTTTTTGTGTTTTCTTTAATTTATGAAGACTAATGTGCACAAAACTTTTTATTCATATGACATATTTCTTCTTGAAATGGAAAGAATGCTGTCTTCTAAATTATAAATTATACAAACTTTTTAAGGAGATTTTCATGTAATTTTTTATTTCTAATACTTTTTTTAATTTCTTCTCTTCTATGTACTTAAAATTTCAGAAAAATATGTGAATACTCGAAAATATTCGAGGCATAAAATCTCAAATACAGATTTTAATTGATGTTATCTATTCCTGTTAAAATGTGTAATTCATTTAAATACTAAATGATGAAAATATATTCTTTTAAGCATTAAGAAAGTTTTTGAAAATTATATTTATATAAAATTTACAGGAAAGTGTTTTATACGTTACATAAAATATTATATAAAAAACTACAAAGTAATGAAAGAATGTGAGCCATAAATGTATCATTTGTCACTGAGGTATATAAATGACCAAAAGTAATTTTAGTTCTGTATAAAATAATGCAATTGTAGCTTAGATAAATTATGTAAACTATGGTTAGTCACTACAATCGAACAATTTTTGAAGATCAAATATCAATATTTTATCTCAATCTCCGAAAATAGTTTATGTAACGACATAAATAAGTTATATCTAAAAAAAAAAAACGATTAAATAGTAGGCCAAGAAAAAGATGGGTCTACTGTTAAAGAGGGGTCAGTTTTTAGTGTTATTAAATCAAAAACTTGCAGTCCAAGATTAAGAAGACAACCTGGTTGGATCTTTTAAAGAATTCCAAGGGCCACAATGAACTATCAAACCAGTTAAGATTGTGATGGCCAATATATAAAAAAAAATATTGAGAATAGTATTAATTAAATTCACAGAAGGAAGTGAATTTATTGAAATTAAGAGAAAAATGTTAGTTCAGTTTCCATAGCGTGGATGGATGCTTGTAGTGCATCACAAAACTCCTGTTTAGCTGCAGTGCTTTGTAAATTTATTTTTATACGCAAAATGTTACCACAGAAACATCAAAGAACTAAACTGAATTTCCCCTCCAATTCTGTTAGTGGAATATTTTACAAAAAAATGTTTTCTTTTGTCAAATATTTACAATAACATTCATTCCCATAAGGAATGTTGTTTGTCAACATGGTGATATTTAGCAGTAATGAATGCTAAAGAATGGAAGCAAGAATTTTTCACAATTTTCGAAACTAAATGATAGATTTTGGATGAATATTGAAATATCTTTTACAACTTTTAGTAGATAGCCAGTTATGTACAAACAATATATGAGTTGTTTGCTTACAAAATCGTCACCTGATAAGTCAATCGATTTATTTGATATTTACATTTCTATATGAAAAAAACCCAATAATTCTAGAATTTTTTACAAAAAGAAAAATTTAAATTAAGCTAAATTACGCATATATAAATTAAACCTTAAACGAAACAAAAATATACGTAACAGCCTTTAAAATAACGGATATTATATCATTTTAAATTGAAACATATCTCTTTTTATCGATATCTGACGATGTTCCCGTACATAAAATAACAGTTTATTTCCAAATTGAGTTTTGAAATGAATTCGAAACCACTAGCTTTTACCTCTAAAGGTTTAAATATATTCCTAAGTAATAGATATGGACTATTATCGGAGCCACAAATCATGGTGATAACGCTCTTTCTTCTCCAGATGGAGACGAAAAAATATGAAATATTCAACGCTTTCTCGCAGTTATTTTCTGCTTTTATCCATCCATTACCGTTATTATCTGCGGGATATCTTCCTTCACGGATGATTATGTCACCAGGACGGGCTTTTATCACTAAATCAGCATCGTTATATTTATTGCTCTGATGTGTCGGCCAAGATTGAGATTAACCCCACGCCGTCCTCAAATACCGAGGCTACTTAAGATGATAATGTATTTAAGATCTCCTCTTGTTCGCTATTTAGCTGGAAGCAAAGTCTTTTCATTGAGGAAAATAGAAAATAAACAAATAAATACTATTTTCTGTATAAAGAAATATAATGTTTGTCTTATTATTTCCACCATGAGATTAGACAAATCGAGAATGGTAAGAAAATACTTTTCGTTCACAGAAGATTCTTTATAATAATCCTTATTCAAAGCAGTTTAAAATTCCTATAAATTTGCTTAAGGTAAATAATATTCTGCAGCGGAGTTTTTTTCGTATCAATAAGTATTTAGAATTTTTCTTCTTTTTAAAATGGATATTTCTTTGGAAACAGAGAACAACTTCATCTTGATTTATAAGATTTAATAGCAACTATATTTTTTTTTACAATTTTTACTAGCGATATCCTTATTCTGTTGGCAGATGGATTTTTCTCTGGAGTTGAATTGAGAAAGTGTGCTTGAAATGGAGTGAAACTTATTTAAGAACTAATGTAAAGAAGCTTTATATTTCATTCCCATAGTTTTATTACAGCGTTTGTAATTATTTATCGTAATTCGGGCTTCCTGTACTAAGAATTGCTTAAAGCAATGTAGCATTCTGTTGCCGAACTTATCAAGATCGTCGTGTTTAATCCTTTAGTTCCTTTTAAAATTGTAATCTTTACATAGCAGCTGAAACGAAAGGAAAATATTTACTACTGCTGATTTCGGATTCTTTCTAGATTCCTACATTTCATTTTTTGATATTTACTTTTTTAAAAATTTCCGAAACAACATTTTTCTTCATTACAGCAAATGTTTTTACTCCAGTTACAACACGCGAGCGAAAGTAAGAATATTAAAACGTTAATAAATGTTCTGGAATATGAATTTTCTTGTTTCAGTGATTATTATTATCTTAATGGTAACTTCAAACATTAAACACCAATTCAATAGGATTTTACTTAATTGCTGCCTGAGATTTTATTTCATAATGCAAAATTGTGTTTTAAACACAGCTGAGTAAATACTAAATATTGATAGTTTTTGTAATCGCTATGCTAAAAGATAGTTAAACGCCTTTCATTGGATACTGCGACCTACGAACTTAAAATAAAATTTAAAAAAATTTCTAACAATCTTACAAAAGTTAAGAATTATGTCACAAAATGATAAAAAGGAAATCGGATGTTGACTGATCAAGATTAGTAATATAATTAGTTGATTGCTTGATAAAGTTCGGGAATGGTAATTTTAATAGATGAAAGACACAATGTCGTCCTTCAGTTGCTAAAATCACTGGAAAACACATATTGCTCTAAGCTACCTTACTTTTCGTATACATCAGAGTATTTAGATTGCCTGGACTGAAAAAAATCTTGAAATCACCTGTGAGTTGAAAAATCTTAAAATTGCCTGTGTTGAAAATTTTTAAAATTACCTGTGAGTTTAAAAATCTTGGAATCGCTTGTGATTTGAAAATCCTAAAATTGCCTGTGGGTTGAAATATCTTGAGATTGCCTACAAGATCGATTAGTATTTAAAAGTTTCACGACAGCATCTAGCACGGATTCCATATTCAATGCAGAGTTACACAGAGTTTTGATGAATTACATAATGTAATTCCGTCTTGAAATTCACAAAAGTATTACATGTTGTTGTTCCTTTCAAAGAACGCAAGCACAGGTAATTTCAAAATTCTTATTAACACCTCTTATAAATAATACTAATTGAGCAGTTTCATTTTAATATAAGTGCTTTCATAACAATTAGAGTCAATGATTTGGCAGTTTAAATTTTGTTCCATAGCGAAATTTAAACTGAAAAATCTAGAAGTCGCCGTTTTTCAAGATAAGCTTTTCAATATTATTTTTCTTGTTTGCATATCACAAACTTGGATCATGAATTGTTTAATGAACATGAATTGTTTAACATCATTGAGTGCTTTATTATTTTTACAATATTATAATTTACAATGTAACTTGCGTGTGTAGCTGCTTCTTGGATACTGTTTACCTTCAAGAAAAATTTTGTTATCTTCATAAATTTTTACAAAGACTTTCTACATTTTCTTTTCTTTATTATTCAGACATTGCGTCATAGTTGGAATTCTTTTGTTAAGATGCGAAATGACAGAAAATGTTATATTCTGTGAGAGCTGCTACACCTTCATTGTAGAGGAGACCCACTGATTTATCTATTACATCTTAAAAAAAATTCGATTCCATTCATCATTAAAAACACATCATTCTGAATTTATTTTTCATTTTTTAATAGCCATTTTGTAGTTGAAGTACTTCAAGAAAGATCCAAATAAGTTATACTTTTAATAATTTCACTAGGATTCACAACGATGCTGTATTCACAATCTTTCCATTTGCATTCAATTATATTAGAAATCCTACCGGAAGTAAAAGCCATTGGCTGGGGCTCTTCCGCTTTTAAAACTTTAACGATTAAAAATAATCTGTTTTTTTTTTATTTTATTTATTTATTTATTTATTTTTTTGTCTATTTCCACCGATTTTGTAAAACAAAAATAAGGAAAGTAAAATGATCATTAGTCCTTTGAAAAATGGAAGAAAACAATAATTAAATGAAGTAGAAAAAAATATAGATTTATAAATATATATTTCTCTTAATTTGCCTCGAGCCAGCAAATTAAAATTCTATCCGCAAGCCAGATAGAACCTTCTGGCCAGCCAGATTTGGCCCGTGGCAGTAGTTTAAATCACTGAAATAAGGAAAATATCATTTGATCTGTAAATCGTAATTTAATTTGATATAACAATCAATAATTACATGCTTACTTTTTTAAGCTAGCTATCTTTTTAGTGGCTATGTGGTCAGTCTCTAAGATTATTAAATTAATATGAAAAATTTTCTTTTTTTGTTTTTGTTTTTAAATAGATATTGACGAATTTAATACCATTGAAGTCAATTTGAATGAATTAATGATCATTCAATATATCATTTAATGGTAAATAATCATTAAAGCTAACGCAACTAATGCAATTAAACTTAAATTGATTACATATCAGGTTTATTTTTAACAATAATTTGATTTGTTTCTTATTCATTTTGGATTTAATTTATGATGAGATACAGTTGGATCTTTAATTTTTTTTTTTAAAAAAAGCATGAGAAATATTGGCTTTTATTGTTCAGAATGAGGTTAATGATAAAAATGATTAACTAAATAGTAATAAGAATGAGGTTAATTAATATTAAAATTTGTCTTAGCCTGGTGGGGAAGATGTCGTTCTTGTGAGCAGAAGAAACCAGCTGAAGACTCTCGTGCTGATAGGTTCTATAGACGTCCAAAAATGTACACGGTTTAATGTCCTTTCTCTAGGCGTGCAGACAACTGTGCCTCCTCATATACTTCTCCCTCGTCATGATCATTGCTCAAAATTGAGAGACCATTAGTACGGTCAAACGCCTCTCAATTTAGATACGGTCGGGAAATATGGACAAAAGAGATAAGATTAGGTAAAGTGTATGATACTATTGCAAAATTGAAACTATTTGAAAACATAAAACTGTTATAAAGTATATAAAATTTTGATGAATTTGGCTTGTTAAAAACAGAGTTAAAAAAGAAAAAAAAATTTAAAAGCAGAGAAACATAATAGGAGGAAAAATTACTTCTAGTTTGAAAATAATAACATCATTGTAATAATAAAGTTCATTTATTAATCTCAGATACGTATACATAACTTTAGAAATTGCGCATATTTTTCATGTCACATCAATTGTTTGTCAGCATTTCAGCATTAGCGATTGACATAATCAGACAGAAAATAGGGACGAAATAACATGTAAAAGTTAAATAATTAACTGGAACTAGAAAACTTACTTAATATCGTTATTTGAGAGGGGTAGAGACACGGAGACAGAATGGATCAGCCATGTCTGAGAGAGAAGGATTGGTTGGTTTTTATTATATATATATATATATATATATATATATATATATATATATATATATATATATATATATATATATATATATACTACCCTTGGCAAATAACGAAATTAACTTTTCTTTATATTTGTATTTAATGTTTGTCTATTAATGGGTAATAAAAGCAAAAAGAATGTATTTTTTGTGTTACTCAACTATATTGGAGACAACAAGATAGTGAGAATATTACAAAGAGCAAAACATTTTGTTTGTGAATTCGCTGAGAGAACAAAAAACAATTTTCGATTTAAAATTTCGCTCATTTTTTGTAAGATTATTATATTTTGCATTCTATGACTATAAAAAGGCATATAAAAATATTTTTCAAATTAAGTCGAAAAATAACTTTTATAAGAGTAATTTAAAGTAGTATTTCATTACTTAGATTCCGAAATTACATTTATTACGAAATTCAAACAAAAGGTTAACGAGTTTATATTATATTTCAATTTAGACAAAATTCTATAATATTAATGGAAAATTTGATTAGCTTTTAAGTCCTTATTATTGTTACAAAAATGCTAGAATCATATTAAATACAAAGAAAAAAATCAAATTATATTTTTTATTTAAGAGAGTGTTAATTATATTTTAATCACTTTAAGAAATATATTTTAATCATTAAATATTTTAACCACGCTCATTTTGTATGTTTTTATAAGTGGGCCGAGGGTTTCAAATTAAGTGGACTATGTTTTTGTTGAAGTTGCATTATGATGAAAGAAATTTAAAATTGATAATTTAATCTTGATATTTTATGACATTAATAGTAGAAGAAATGAACTAATGACTTCAAATATTTAAATGTTTGAAATATTTTTTTGAAAGTTGAATGGGTGAAATAGTTTTAGAACGTTTTTCTGTGTGATAACTGTATATTTTTGTGGTTCATACAAAAATAAGTTAAAAAAAAAATCAAAAAATTATTATGCTATTAATGACACACAAGAGACAAATCAAAAATAAGTGTGAAAAATGTAACTTGAAAACCTCATGTAAGTAACTTTCAAGAAATAACGTTCCTGTTTTGTTACAGGACCTTATAACTCTTTTTAAATGTATTCTTTTATGGTAATGTTATTCCCCTTAATTTATTTATTTTTAATTTTGAAACAATTTGTGTCACACGTATATAATATTCATAGACGAATGCATAATCTTGATTCACCCAGCCGTAATTTATATATCTTTATAATATAAATAGAATGTGTAATATAAATACTATACGTATTATAAATACAATATAATTTTATTTTTATGCAACCCGATGTAATAAATTCAATTCAAGAAAGTTTCTTCTATTCCTGCTATTATATTAGCTACTTTATAAATAAATATCAATTAAATCTTTTTAAAAATGAATGTTCATTAGAATTTAATTGTTAACACATTACATCCAGTAAAAAACACAGTAAAGACTTACTTCGATAGAAGAAAAACAGTCCATCACTTACCTAAAAACGAATAAAAACAAAAAAATTAATAAAAAATAAAATTTATCATGTTTCATATTAAAAAAAATCATTTTATTAATTATCATGACACTATAAAAAAATATCTATTGATTATTTCATTCATATTATATTATAAATGTGTTATGATACACTCTAAAATAATAAAGGAATATTTAAGAGTTATTATTTTTTTATTTTACATCCCCAATTAATTAATTTTAAATTATTTTAATCTATTCATAAATTAATAGAATTTTCTATGTAAATTCTAAATAAAATAAAAAAAAATCTACGCATAGTGTTATAAATAAATTTTCGTAAGCAAGATTTTTTTTTTAAAAAATTCTAAATAAATATTTTGATAATATTAATATTCTAATAATGTATGGTGAAAAATCTAATCGCTTAAATATATTTAATAAACAAATTTTAAACATATAATTAGCACATTTTGAGATAAATTATTAATTATAATATTTTTAATTATTGACAGTTATTGATGATTCTTTGATGTAATATATTCTTATATTCTTTACAATAGTCTTTAATTTTTAAAAAAATAAATTTTATTTATATTGATTAAATATTTTATTTAATATAAATAAAAAAAATTCATATAATTTTTTTTAATGAAATATGAATTTTTTCTTTACACCATTACGTGCATTTGAATCAATGTGTCTGTTTATACATATGTTTTAAGAAAATATTATTCAAAATAAATGATACAACTTGTTGATTCTTCGGCGGAAGATGGCAGCAGTATCTATTACTCAACATGTAAAATGGTTAATAGTTTCTTATTTACAAATGTGCTGCCATCTATACAGCAATGCGAAAAGTATTACAAAAACTTGTTGATAGTAAAAATAATTCTATTACATATTTACAATATTTTTAAATCCGTAATAAATCCGTTATAAAATTAGAATTTCTTAAGTAAATTTGTTGATTTAAAAATTCGAAATTTCTTCATATATATATATATATATATATATATATATATATATAT
>JAPDSC010032416.1:232790-243413 GCA_026290005.1 Latrodectus geometricus
ATTTTAAATGCATACTAAAAATAATAAAATAAAAAGAATTTAACGGCCCTGCGTCACATTATCTGATGTTATCCGATATTGGTGAAAGGATCCTGAATGGATAAATGTCGCCAAATTTTATTCTTTTCTCTCCAAACAAAAAAAAAAATGTTTAGATATAACGATCCATTTATCATATTGACTGTCAACAGGATTTTAACCAATCAGAGGGGTTTTCCGATTCAGTTACAAATCCACTTTCTCTCATTTCATTTCCTGTTTTTCTTTCAATAATGGGAAAATAATTTAAATTTTTGAGAACTTTGACGACAAGATATGAAAACAGCTATTAATCTCTTTAACTGTAACCGCCCTGACTTCCAATTTGCAATTCATGTAAGATTATTGTGAACCAGAGCAAACATGCATATTTTTATAAAAATTGCCCATTGATCTTTATATCAAGAAAAAGGATGAGAGATAATATGGTTTCCTCTTATATATATAGAATTCAGATTTCAAAGTAATATTATTCAGCATGGATTTTTTAACATTTCACAATGGAATGTTGAATGTCAAGATAAATATTTCCAAACATTTGAACAAAATCTTATATAGTAATAAGCATTTCTACAGAATGTAATGATTTTGTGTGTGTGTGCATTACCTCTTATTTTTAAGATAAATAAATATTTACTAAAGGTTTGAAACCCAATAATTTAAAAAGCTAACAATTTATAGTTTTTATATAGATGAACAATTTAAGTCATTTTAAGTTTTCTACATATTTGAATTTGGTTTTAAAAATATCGATGCATATTTGTAGAACTTTATGATAAATACAAAGGTGTTGTTAGTATATTGTTATTTTCTTTACTTACAGAATCATAAGCGTTAACTATTTTTTTGTAAAATTCTGAATAAAGCTACATTTTATCTTATGGTAGTTTTATAGAATGACATTTTTTGCTGAAGGAAACTCTTTATAGTTCGCTATCGAATTTATGATTCGTAACATGTATTATGAATTACTTTCAAATAGTAACTTCAAACTTCAAGTAAACGCTATATTACACTGTTTACTTTTTTGCAACAGATACATAAAATTTTTAAAAAAATAAAGAAAGTATCGGGTATGTGTATATCTTTGCAAAAATATAGATTTTAATCATTTAATTGGAAAATTTTTTTCTTAATTGCATTTAAATTTAACTCTTATTGAATTAATTAAATTTCTTCATTTAATTTACCAGTTAATTTCTAAAATTTAGTTCAAAATTAAAATTAAATCTTTTATTTTCAATGGAAAATAAAAAATCCTAAATACACTGGAAATGATTCTTATTTCTCTTTTCAAAAATAATTTAAAAAATTAATAATTTAAAAAACTTGAGCTAGGTAGATTTGTGTGAATTGAAATGTAATGATCATTAAAAACTAAAATTTCTAAGATATTTCAGCTGCAATGAATTGTACAAATTCAAATGTGATAATAAGCTAAGAAAAGTACATTTTTGTACCTTCAATTGCAATTAATTCTGAAAATTCTCAAATTGCGTATAAAAATATTTGTAAATTAATTCAATTTTATTTGTTTGGTAACATTCTTTATTTTTTCTTTCATTATTGTATTTTAAAGAAAACGTGGGAGCACAATAGTGTATTTACAAATAAATATTTATTAATTTAAAGCAATATTTCACAAAGTTATTTTTAAGAATATGAAATACAAGATATTAATTTTTAAAAATGTCTAAAAATTAAATATACTTCCTATGATCTAAACACCCCTGCCCAGGATATACTTAAATACCCTGGGTTGGAATGTTTAATTTCAAATTCTGGAAGAATTAAATGTTTAATTAAATAACTAGAGAGAGAGAGAGAGAGAGAGAGAGAGAGAGGGAGAGAGAAAGATAGAGAGAGAGAGTGCATATTTATAAACTGCTTAAAGCAAACGCTACTCATAAAATAAAAATTCACTTGAAAGTAAATTAAAGCAAATTGCATTTATTTAAAGTAATTTTAAAATTCTCAAACATTCAAGTAAAGTAAGCATTAAATTAATGCTTTTAACATAATTTACATGTCTACGTATTCTGCGTAAATTAATATTTGATTTATTTTAACAGCTTGGACCAATTAATCTTTTATATTTAACCAAGGTATTCGTTTAAACTGGTTTTGAGAACCATGTAAAATTTTATTTTATAAGGTTCTAAATGAAAAGGTAGTTCGAACAGCTATAACATATATAAATACAACAAAAAAGTAACTTAAATATGTTTTCTTATTTTTACTCAAAATATTTTTTAATGAAAACACAATGACGAACGAAATTAAATCGAATTAAAATGCAAATTATTTTATTTGTTTAAAAATACTACTCTAAAGTATAGACATTAACATTTATTTGTTATCTATTTCAATTTTAAAAATTCATAATCATATAATATGAAAAAAAATAATTACATAATGAAACACAAAATCTATTAAATTATGAATAATAATAACGGCACATAAGAAATGTTTGTAAATTGAAGTGATATCAAATTTCCTTGAATTTGATATTTTGCATAGTTTACTTTCATATCACTAGATATAAAAATGCCTTTATATGGCCATTGAATTTTGTATAATTAAAACTTATATTTCATGTTTAACATAAACTCGAGATAGCGATCGTTTGCCAGAAGCTGATTGGTGAATATCATTTTCAGACACACATTTATCCTCTCCTATTCAAGGTATCTCACAGCAAACATCAGTGAAAATCCCAAATTAAACTGCCATCGTTATTTATTAGTTTATAAGCTTCGTATATATTGAAGCCGCAATTGTAAATTAATTGATTTTGCTCAATTTAGATTAACGGAGCGCTATTTGTTCTTTATATAAATTTGAGTTGAGTGGTCCGTAATTGCAAGGAGTGATCGAGAAAATGAGTTGAACAATGGAATCGCTTGTGGTTCCACCGTAACTTGGAATAGTTTACAAACACATAGGAGATACTTTCATATGTTGTCACTCAATAATGTTCAATTATTAAATATGGAAATATTTAAGACTTCGAAATTATATTAATGCATTTAGTGGAAATAAATTGTAATTTTTAGATTTAATACATGACAGTGTTTTTTTGTCAAAATAAATCACCACTTCAATATGGAAAACAATTATTTTGTAAAAAATATGTTCTTGATTATTATGAAAATTAATTTAACGCTGAGTATAGCGTTAGAAAAATAAGTTTTTTTAATTTAGTGATCTAAGAGAATGCGTTCTATTGATCCAAATAAAATAATATTTAAATTACAGATAATTCAAATGACGTGCTTTATATTTATTAAATGAAACGAAATTGATGTCAAATTATCAATGCCCAATATGACACAAACAGTACATGTTTAACAATTTCGATCTTCATATGTATCGGAATTTGGAACTATTATTTGCGTTACAATTCACAGACTTTAATTATATTCCTTTGATAAAATGAAAATAATTTCCGCCACGATTAGTATTAACTTCTCTAAACATCATGCCTACGTTGTAAAAAAAAGCAATGTAGAAATTTGAAAAAACATTTGTGCAACTTAGAATTGTATTCCATTTTAACAGTGAGAGCAAATTCAGTCTTTCAACTTAAAAAATGTATCTAGCTGTATCCTTGAAGCCTGCTCTCAGATACCGTATGGTGGTGTGAGTGTGCCAGTTATTCCCTATGTATCGGATACATTCAATTTCATTGTTCGAAATACCTTACGTCAGATTTTCCACAGATAATCAAGCCTGTGATAATCAACAAGATAATAAAGACTGTTCACTCATTGGGGAACATGGACAAGAGAGTCCGTAAAATCTTTGCTCATTGTTGAGTGATAATTTGTATTACTTGGCCATGGAACCCTTTGAGAACATACGGAGACTATTTTTACCTATAAGGGCATGTTAACATTCATAGTTTTTAAATTTAGGGAGTTTAAAATCCTCACCCCATCCGGTAACAACTCTATCATCCAGAAAATGTGACGTATAATGGCATTGCAATTCCCTTCATCATTGAAACGTATTTATTAAGTGCTAATTAAAAATGGTATTCATATCTGCTCCATTATAAGCTATGGTATACTGAAAAAATGTATTAATTCCTCAATTTTAAGAACATAGATGCGTTCTGGATATAATTTTTCTCAAGATAACAAACTTTCTCTCACAAATCATCTTATAAAGCAATTTGAAAGTGTTTACAGGTGCTTGAATTATCAATTGTCTTTTCTGATTTGCATAGATTTTTTTGTTAGTCTCCTGATATTTATTATTGATATTATTGCCTTAACATTTTTGGTTGCAGAAGAGGTCCTTATGAACAATTTCTACAGTAAAACACCTGCATAAATGACAAATTTAAAAAAAGGATTAAACCTCATATTTCAGTTTATCTTCATATTTTAGTCAAGAGATTCATTACAGTAAGCAGCGAAAAAGGGCAGTTTTATAATTAGGAAGTATTACTGAACATGAAACAGGGCATATTTCAAGGAAACTTTTTCAAGTTATTTCATATTTATGAAATATACTAAATACTTTTACATAATTTGGTGGGTCATCTATAAGAGTGTTTTATTCTAATTGTTCACTTAATAAATATAAAATGCATCATTTGCTTTATCAGAAATTCAAAATTTTATGAGTTAACAGAACAAATTGCAGAGCTTAGTAAAGTGACAAATTATTTCTTAATTTTAATTATACAAATTACACTAGTATTTTACATATTTTTGCAGTATTTTAGATCATGAGCATTTTTTATTTTGAATATAATTTTCTGATACATAATCCATTTTTAAAATTTACAAATTAATAAAGGTAAAAATGAAACAGAGTATTCTCTTATAAAACAAATTGTATAATACTTTTTCACTCGTCTTTCCGTGCTATTTTAATTCTGTAGTACTGTTTCTCATCACTTGCTTATTTGAAAAGCCTTAATAGAGCTTGATTTCGAAATTGAAGGTTTTAACTTTAGTGCTTAAAGTAGATGTAAAAGATGTATCAGACTTTTATTTATAAATAGCAAATAATTATTAAAATCTAAAAGTGTTATCCATATAGAAAGCAATTTAATATAGATAATACTAACATTCAAAGTTATGCATAAATATGCTTACAATAGACTAAATAGCTTAGAGTTTTCATTAATACATTGTATGTATGCATAGATATCAAGTATAAATTTACATGAGAAATAAAAAAAAAGATCTTTTAATACATAATATTTTTTTATGAAAATTCTAAATTAGGATAAAAGGGAATTTCTGACATAACAAACGAAACATTTTTTTTATGAAATCACTAAATCAAGAAAAATTGTATTTCAAATAGTTGAAAGAATATTTACTCGTAATAGGGATGACATTAACGCAGTGATGTTCAGCACATGATGCTACATTATACTGAAATTAGATTCAAAATTTTGCATTTAGACTTTTCCTGAAAAGCATTAACTTTTATTTTATCAATTAAATCAAGTTACAAAAAGAAAATGAACCCATTAGAAACTTATATTTTTGTAACTAAATTTTGATGATAGTTTATTTGAATATTTTAACCTCTTTATTTTAATTTTAAATGAGTTCACTGTGTAATATAATAATGTATAATAAATAAATCTAATTACTTAAATATAATTTTTATATGTAAATAAACTATATTATTATTATTATTTTATTATGGCCGCGGTGACCTGGTTGGGTAGGGCTTTGTTCTCATTATCGGAAGATAGTAAGTTTGAATCGTGGCTTAACCGAAGATTTGTCGTGTTCGCTAATGGCGAGTTCTCACTCTAAATTAATTAGTAGATTTGGGGGTGTTAAATACCAGACCTTGGGTCTTTCTTTAGCTTCCTAACTCTAAATTGGAAGACCCAGATAGTGCTGTCATCTATGAGCCAAGTCATACTTCCACTCTCGTGAGGGGGTGGTCTGTTCAAAAAATGGAAGATCCTCTTTCTGACTTCATTCGCATAGTCCCTGACAGGTGGGATTGGCTTCACCAAATGTCATTAGTAACAACAACAGCAACATTTTTTATTATATTTTACATACAATTTTATTTAAATTCTATAATATATATAATTTGTATACATTTTTGCAATAATAAAAATTCTGAAAAATAATATTATATAATATTTAATTTTGTAAATAAAGTACAATTATACATTTTAACTACAGAATTTTGTCGACTTTTAAAAAACAGTTTAGAATAATGCATAATTTGGGGGTGAATATACTTCAGTAATGTTTGTTTAGTATATATATATATATATATATATATATATATATATATCATTGTATTGCATTTAAGCCATATACTAAGTAATAATATCACATTTAAGTATTGATTGAATGTATATCACAATCAATCATCTTCAAAAACAACAGACGAAATCAGTTGTTATGGATAGTTTGAAATATTTTTATATATAATTAAATATTAAACAAATTTTAAATAAGTGATCAAATCTTCATTTGTTCTTGAAACTTTGCAAAGCTTTTTGTATCGAAGTTACCAAAAATACCTCATAAGTAGTATGCTGTTCAAATGAACTCTCAGAAGGATATGTTGTTTGCTCGCAAACAGATATTTCGAAACATAAGCGATGCCTTGGAAAACTTTCTGAGAACATTGGTAATCAATAACCATATTTTCATTTGGCGCTGTCTATTAATACTCTTCACTGTAAATCAAATCATGAAATGATTTTGCAGATATCGAAATATTTATATATTGAAAAATGGGGAAAAGAACAGCATAGATAATGATTTTATAAAAATTTCCCTTCAGGAAAGTTTCTTAATAAGAATAAAGTACTATTTCAAAAATGTATGCCACTTCGTTTTTTCTGTGTATTTTTTCAATTTTACTTCTTTTTTTTTAGATATGATTCATAAACATGTTTCAAAACTTTCGAAATAAATTGTTTTCCCATTATAATCAAATTCATACAACTAAGGAAGGAAAATGAATTCGAAAGGGAAGTATCAAGATGATATACTGTTATTTATGGTATGTGTTTTGTGATCCATCACATCTTATTATGCTTTTTCCTATAAACAATGAATGGCCAATAGACCAGTGAATAACACCTAAAAGCGAATTGCTATTTTCATTGTAGTAATGATTTGTCTACATATAATAAATCATTTGTTCTGTTCAGCAGATCTTTAATACATTGATAGGATCTACTTTGTTAATAAAAAAATTGACACATACATTTGTTTCGGTGCATGTAATTGAGAGAACTTAGAAGCTTAAACTCAGTTTTCTGTATAAATTATTATACTATTACTGCATATTAATCAAATTTAATATTCTATATTAAAAATCATAGAAATTAAAGAACAAAAATTAATGCAAATTCATTTCGAGCTCAATATTTATTTATTGAATTGATAAGAATGATTTCCATTTTAAATTTATGATACATGTAAAAGCATTTTATGTCCTGTTTATAAATGCATTAAAATTGTTATTTTGATGCTTGATAATATTTCAAAATAGAACATTAGCAATCTTCAATATTACGAGGGCCATCTCTTTGCTTTGCAAATGATCCCTTTCTAGTTATGAGCTTCAAAACTCACTCTGCTGAGATATTTCATTAAATTAGGTTATCATTGCTTTTCAAGCTGATAGACATTGCAGAAAATCCTTACAGTGAAACTCTTAAAATATTTGAAATATATGAACCATTCCAAAACACAAGTTATATTTTAGAGCCCTATTATTATACTGAACAATAAACTTGAAATCATTTGAAGCAAGCTTTCACTACTGATCATAACATAAATATTTACTCTTCGGAACTGATCCGGAAATTCTTGAACTGCAACCACAATCGGAGGATGGACTTTATTTTGAAAAAGCGCAGTATGTCATACATTCAGATATCTATGATCAAAAGTAGAAACTTGCGTCAAATGATTTCATTTTTTTTTTTTAGTATTTGTAAGGGTTTGGAATTAACAGAGTTAGAGAATGCAGGAAATACTGATGTAATCTGTTTATGATCAGTAGTAGAAACATGCTTCAAATGATTAGAACTTTTCATTCAGTATAGTAAAAAGATTTGGAATTAACAGTTAGAGAATGAAAGGAATACTGATGTAATGACATGTTGGTAAGACAGTGGGTATTCCAAAGATCGGTAACATACATGCACCAAATATGTAATGTTATATTTTCAATAGATTTCGTGACTTTCATTTTTTTAACACATAAGGTCTTTGAGTGATCATCGTACAAATAAAATACGGTGAACGTTTTTTCTGTGTTAGTCTTGTTATCGTTAATTATAAAATCATAAAGAATATTGTTTGTAATCAAGAAGAAAGGAAAATTATATTTTCCAAACAATTCAAAACATATAAAAAGGGCATTTTATAACATGGAACATTTTTTATAACTACATAAAGCGCTAAAAGAAGGAAAAAATCTTGAATATATACATAATTTGTTACACCATATTTCGTGATATTTTCAAAAGCTCCAAGAGAAGTATTAAAAATGTAACAGCACAAAATAAAATTTTCCGTACTTGTTTAAGTAAGTCTAAGCTGAGTGTTTCACATTTTCGATACAGTGAATTCAATTTACAGTTATTCCTTTTAACATGTAATTTAGTAAAAAGAAACTTTTAAAGCATAAAAAATATAAAGTGCGACGACACACAGAGGAAAAATAATGCATTGAATAAAGGAACGAAAAACAAGAATAAAGTTCAAGCATCGCTATTCATCAAAGTAAAAGTAAACTGAATATAAAAAATAGTAGAAGCATTTACGAGATCTCGTTAGTGCTTTTCGAATTTTATCTGCTTTTCTCAGGTAAAGTGTGTTTTAGTTTACAGATACTTTGGTGTGAAAAGTAAATATAATATATATATATATATTTCTAATCCATTATATTCTCTCCGAAGAAAAATATAAGGATTAGAAAGAGGAAGTTCAAAATGAATTTATAATGATCTTTTTTTTTTTTTTTTTGGTTTTAATGTTGCAGAAGCCATACAATTGATTTCGAGTATTTTTGGCTTACGTCTTTAGATAAAAAATGTAGAATTCCTTACGTTTGTAGGGATATTCTGTTGATATGATTTTTCGTGGAAATGTTTCAGGTAATATTGTGAAACATACAAAAAAGATTAGGAATTACATTTACATTAATTAATTTCCATTATTAATTTCCAGAACAGCGGCATGTTGCAGGAGAAAGTTAATTTATAAAGGATACATTTTCTATTGAATTAGTTTATAGCTTTCAGTGGATGAATTCAAGACACATATGAAGGTTATAACTTAGTCACACTTTCCTTTTACAATCCATCACAAGGATTTCGTTCAGTTTTTGCTTAATTACATCATCACCATACCTGCGAAAAGTACCTAGTAAAATCACTGATTTTAAAGTAAAAGTAACTTTGGGCAGATTATTCCACACTGTTAAAATCAAAAGTAAGAACCGTTGTGCCATCTATTCAACGTCATAAGATTTTATAATAATATCAACGGAGAAACATTATGAAATGAGAATATAATATCCTTTTGATAGGTTTTCTCAGTTAAAAATCACATTTGTTACGAATTTTCATACTTCAGTCATAATGATTAGAATCACTTCACGCTACTGTTTTTCAGCACAGATTTTGTTTTCACGTGAAGTCCTTTTTAATTATTGTAATGCTGTTTAACATATCAAAGTAGATTTGTAAGATGCTCTATATTTGGTCAATAATTCCCTACTAGGAATGTAAATGAAATAGTTTGATCATTTTTAATATGCATACATGCTTGTGTCACTTCCTAACATATGTTGTTAAAATATATGATTATTCAAACTCTAAAATAACCACTCTTGAAATCGAAAGTTAATAAGTTCTTCACCTAACCAGCAAAAGGCATTTGTACATGCTAATGGAGACTGTGATGGTAATGTAGCCCAACTGACAAGATAATTCTAGGAGTAAGAAGTCAATAATGGTTGTCTTGTATTTAGTCCCTATTTCTTAATTACGAGGACCTACTCACTTTTAAGTTAAGGATGGCATAAACACTGGAGGATGAATGCATAAAATGAAATCAATTCCATTTCCTGTAGTAAAAAAACGATACCCTCAGTAGTTGGGCAAAATACAAAAGAAAAAATAACGTAACAGGTCAGTTTCTGACAAAATCTTCCCACATTGACCAACTGAATGCTTCCGACTATTATGTCCACCCGTGAGCGAAAGCTAAATCATTACATCTGAGGCAAAATGACTGATTGGTTGCGATTCTGCGGAATTTTAAAAGAAAATAAATGCTATATTGAAGAGACATGTATAATAATTACACTTGGAAAATATTCACAACTGAATATGTTGTTTTACCAGACACTTCCTCATACCTAGCACTGAGTCAGCCTCTAATAGTCAAAGGGAAGCAACCATATGAGAATCTTTGCGATTTAGAAGCATGTCTCAGAAGACTTTCGAATAATTGACCTGCCACTCTCAAAGGTATCATTTAACTTGAAGTTACATTGTGATCACAACATAATTAACATGTCCCAATAGGTGAGTACGTGTAATATCTGTTATATCCT
>JAPDSC010032416.1:251255-272172 GCA_026290005.1 Latrodectus geometricus
TATATATATATATATATATATATATATATATATATATATCATAAAAAGAAATAAAGTATCATGAAATAATAAATATCATTAAAATAACGAAATGATATAACTAAAATGTTAAACAATAGATTTAGTAAGGACATCCAGTTTTTATCATTGAATCATATCAGAGATTTTAACACAGATTTAAGATATTTGAAATTTCAGAAAAATAAAATTCTTTAATATCTGAATCTGAGCCCTACATTCAACTGTCTATTCATTGAACAATATGTGTAAAACCATTTAATGCAATGCTAAGTTTATTTATTGTTTAACGACTTTTTTTAAAGATTATATCCTATTCAATAAATAGAAATAATCATTTTGCACTATTCCAACCACAATTTAACAACAGAATAACAACTATTATGTTGTTAATTATACAAATAGCTGTAGAGGACATTGTTATGTTACTTCTTTCGGCATACGCAGCATTCAGAATTGATAGTTAAAAACTTTGCTGATTTGTTTACTTGCAGCACATAAGTGCTAACACTCTTTTAATAAAGTATTTTCAAAAGACTATCCAACGCAAATATTCAGATGACTTATAACAGCTTGCAGCCGGACACTTTGTGGTATCAAAACAGATTTGGGAGGATAATATTAAAATTCAGGCTAATGGTTAGCGGTCTGTACTAATTTCCTTCTGCATATTGTCTAATTTAAATAACCGCTAGTCATTATGATGATTACAGTCACAAGTCACTATGTGGTAAAAGAACAAATTCTCAATAATGTCTATTTCTTAAATCCTCTGATGCATCATAAAGTCATACTAGTCAAGAAAGGAACAAGTATAATAAGTACAGTATAGGTGCATTGGAAATTAGAAAATAGAAATATCACAATAGGAAATGGATTTTAGAAATCTTTTAGTTGTAACAAAAAAACATGCATGATTCAGCTATTTTCCATAAAATCACTGCTATCCGAAGTTCTCAATATTGCTGAAAAAACAGCAATCATCGATTAACTCTAAAACGTTAAACACAAAGGCTGTGTTATTGTACCAATCACAGAAATTTATACATTATTAATCTCTGAATTCTCACATCAAGATACTGTTGTTTGTTTCATTAACATCATGTGTTAGTGGTTTCTGCGTTTCTGTGATGGGTTTCAGAGGTCTCAACTCATATAGTCATTCCTATTCATCTCATAAGCAATCGTTTACATTAGGTCTTTAATCTTTATGTAAAAATGTTTATTAAAAGCAATTTATATTGAAGTTTGAAAAGGTATTTTGTTATATTTGGTTAATCCACATATACAATTATCTAATTCAAGTATTTTATACGATTAAAACACTGTATTTTTTATAGTTTTTAATCTGCATCATTTGTAATTTCTTAATTAATACAATTTTTTAAACTTTTTGCACTCTCATAAATATTTCATAAATAAATCCAAATATTTTGTAAATTATTGGAAAAAAAGTTCAAGATTGTATTACGTGTAGATATTGCTAATAAATCCAATAATTTCAAAAGTGAAATAATTTGTCTGAAAACCACAGTTTTACTAAAACAGGTTGGACATCGTTTTATTAAGTAGCAAAAATTTAAAAGTCACTGAATTTTTAACTATACATATATTGTTAAAAATTCAGCTATTTTTAAATTTTTGAATGTCCCGGTTAGGTGGTAAGTCTAATGCGAGTAATTATATTAAATAAATTTATTAGTTTACTACTAATTTATTAATGTTATATGTTACTTTACGAGAATACATTTGCTCATATTGTGTTGTACCTCAATCATTTGAAAAGTGATTAATTCAGAATTGCGTTTATATATTTTTTGTTAATTAAAACATATTATGATATTTTCAATGATATATAAAATTATCAATATGGAAATGTTAGCATATTTATTCAATGAATCATTATACGTTTATAGTCAACATTAGTTTTATATTAATTAAGATAAAACACATTTACTTTGCCTCTTATAAAAATTACATAATATCATTATAACTCTTTAATCTCAAATTAACTTGTATTTCCATCTATACTTTAACTAACAAAAATTGTGGCATATTTTTTGATGAACAATTTAACTCTTCCATATACATTAACAAATTTAATTTATATTTATATATGTAATGCTTTGTTGATAGAAATTTGAAGCAAATATCTCCATGGCAAAAACTTTTAATATAACTATTCGGTAATTCTTAAGGTTATTTTTAAATTATTTCGTTAATAGCATTATTTACGACTCCAACATTTTTTGAATTTTCATCAAATTAAAATTTCCTAAGTGAAGGGGAAAGGAATTCAAAAGACTTAATTTGTGATCTTTTTCTTCAAAATTCAGACGGTAATAAAAAGTTTTCAGTGGAGAATGGAAACAAGTTCCGCGAGTTCTTATCAGTGTATAACCCTTTATTGAATTATTTCTCTCCCTTTATCTCTTCAACCATGTCCGTTAAATATCTGAAGGCAAGTCTTCAAATATACAGTGAATTAAGTTTACTCATGGTTGGGAATTTTTCTAACCTGAACAACATAATCACGTGGGACTTAACAGTGCACCTAAGGCAATCGAAATTCCTGCAGGAACTAATAGAATAACTTGGGGGGAGTTCTACAGCATTTTGAGGAAGAACTTCACAACGATTTTCTTTTTTTAGTTATTCTTTTACTTTTTGACAAATAATGGAGGAATTCCCAGAGTAAATTGTTAAAAAAGCCTGGTAACGTAGTGTAGCAAAAAAGTTCGTTTATCGAGCATGAAAATATCTAAAAGGATATTTGAAGCGTTAGCCGAAAGGGAAAATACCAAAAAATGTGCAATATATTTCTAATAAGGGGGAAGGAAATAATCGATAATTATATCATTTCCTAAAAATGTTTTAGGTTAGATTTATTTGTTCATATTGATACATATTTCCGAAGGTAAAATAATAATCATTGTTTTCTCAATAGGTTATTTAAATTTATTAAGAATCAATGATATTAATATGGATACCCTAACTATGTATACATGTAAGTAAACTATTAAATATTTTTATGTTAAACATCAAAAATGTACTTTATTATATACATAAAATATAGATGAAAATCAGAAATATTTCGTTTAAATAAAATGTAATCATTTAACATTTAGTAAATTTTCACATTTGGGTTTAACCATATTCTATAATTTAATACAAATGAACTCTCTAAGATTATATAAAAGAAAAAAAATCATTTTGATAGAATTATAATTTTGAAAGATCAGAATTATTCAAATACATATTCAAAACACATAGAAGCATAACATAATAGAAATAATTTATGTGAGGAAAGATATAAATTCTTATCAGGAAACGCATCAAAAGAAAAATATATTTTCTGAATGTCTTCAGGATATATTATGTACTGTTGAGTGTAATACATTTTGAAGTCTGAAGAATTTAAATTATATTTAGAAATCTACATTCGTAAAATTACTCTACATTCGTAAAATGTTTAAAAAAATGTAAAAAAAAAATAAAAAAAAAATTACGGAAAAAAAGTTTTAAAAAAATATGTAACAAGTATGAAATAAAAAAAAATAAATCATCAAATAAATCGAATATTTTATTAAAGTGCCATTAGTACGAAAAAGGAATTGAATCATGTTCAGGCAATTATTTTTTCTAATAAATATATTTGATTAATAATGTAACTTACATAAATTAATTACTCAACTTGTGTGTTTAATTTAGCGTATCAAATTGCTTATATTATCTAATATAATCACTGATATTTATTAATTATATAAATTATTATATAATTAATATATATATATATATATATTAGCAATATGCTTTACATTTTAAACCTTAAAAACACGACAATATAGATTAAACTAAGATGAAAATGATGCACATTGCTCGTTAGCTTTAATATCAAATAAATATGTATAAGATTATAATTAATATATATGCAAATGTCTTTGCGACAGTGGAATTTGGAGAAGGGGAGCTGATTCCCTAACTATGAACTTTACAAGCTATTCAGAGGGCCGGACATTATGAAGTACCATAAGATACAACGTATGAAATGGGCCGCACATATAAGACCACAGGACAACTAAAAGAATCCTATTGGCTAAGCCAACATGAATTAGAAAAAAAGGTAGACCCCGACTAAGATGGGCTGACTGAATCCAAATGGACTTTGACGCAATTGGACTGGAAAGCTGTGGTTCGCAAAAAGAATTAATGTCACGAACTTCTTGAAAAAGCCAGGATCAACCTAGGACTGTCGAGTACTGATGATGATATGCAAATCGTCATCAGTAGGTCTATATCAATCGAGTTTGGTCATCAACAGGGTCTGCGGCTTATCCAAACCCACTTCATAAATCCATGAAGAAAAACGCCATTTCTAAACTCTGAGCTTAATTTATTTAAAATTTAACAGTTATTTACTCTAGAAAAATGAACACTAATGAGCCATGTTTGTGAAAATACTTAGTTCACTTATTAAAATTTATTTAGTGAGATTTGAATTCTTGCTTTAATTGAACACTGGATGAGGATGTATGCCTTGTGGCAGGCCCAACACTCGTGATGCTAATTAGAATGTTGTGTACTATTTGAAAAAAACATATGGTTTTTGACGTCACGTAATTCTTAACCATTCATAAGGAAGAGAGACATAAGCAATTGGGAGGAGTTAAAGTTTTAAGTAAAAACCATTGCTTTAATAACAAAGTAGAAGTATAGGAATAATTTTGTTTTCATTCTTCATGAGAAATGTTTTATTATATTCTCATTCAGAAATGAAATAAAACTAGTTTTAAGAAAAAATATTTATTTCTTTAAAGAATAAAACTTTTATGACAGAAAGAAGTATTTGATGAAAGATAAATGAAAGTGTTTTTTATAATCTTGAAATATTTCTTTTGAAATGCTCCATATATTTGAAACACACTATATGTTTGTATATTTCGCTAAAATATGATAAAAATATATAGCTAATAATAAATAATTCTATGCAATATTTTATGAGTATTGCATAATTTAATATGATATATAAATATGTATATACTTGTATAAAACATGTATACATGAAATAAAAATATGAAAAGTATAAGGAATTGAAAAAAATACATTATTATCACATTAAATTTAATGAGTTGCATCTGTTAGTGTTGAATTTCCACTGATAATGAGCAAGCATCAGTCTATTAAATTAACTTACGCAGGCATTTGATTCTTCATTAACATGACATTGCATCGAAATTTTCACCCAATTCCTGGAGGCAAACGTAAGGACGCATTTGTTGACAATCTTTGCATCATCAACGGAGAATATGTGCTATTTTCATAAAGCAGATGCCCTGCTGCACAATTTTGTTATTGATTTTAAAATTGGATAATATTTAATAAAGTGTATGTTATTTCCATGCATCAGATCCCACACTGTAAAATTTTATAATTCAATTTTAAACAGAATTATCTTTAATAAGCTCGAAGCTATACTTCCATGTAAAGATTCCCTGGTGCAAAACTTGATTATTCAATTTAAAGGAGGAAAATCTTGATAGAGTGAATGTTTTTTCCATAAACATTCACTCTATCAAGATTTTTCACCTCCTTTTTATAAAATGTTATTATTCGTGCGAAAATAGAATAATTGTGTTTCATAGCACGTAACATAAACATTTAAATTCTGGTTCAATTAAGAAAATAAGAAATGGCACTTACAAAAGAAAGTTCCTTTTTTTTACTTTTTTATCTGAAAATTCATGATTAAAAGCTGTGTTGTTTCTAAAAATTGCCATGATAAGTTGAGCTAAATCATGTCCAGAAACTGTGTACACTGAAGAAATCTATAATTAAAAGCGGATTGTCAGTAAAGTTTCGCCTGTAGAGACCCAGACCAGCCAGAATGTGTTCATGAAAAGCCTCCTTCAAAACACTTAAAAACCTTTTTTTCTAATTGCGGGCACTGGGTGATAGACCCTTCACCACAACAAATCCAGAAATTGCTACTCATTTAGTGTTACCGGTGTGCACCTGTGAACCAAGGTCACGGAGGCGAAGAGAATCACCCACGTCACGCCACCACAAACCTTAGGACTGGCCACATTCATACACCATCTCAAAAAAGGACAAGAGACACAGAGAAAGAGAAAGTACATCCATGTCCGAGCCGGGAATCGAACCTAGGTCATCCCTATCCGTAGAACACGAGGCAAGGTAGGCGGTACACATAAAAACTAAAAGTTACTTAATTAAGTGAAATCTCTCAAAAGCTTATTGCATTTTAAAATTTTATTTTAAATCATAAATTCATTATTATTCATTGAGATGTTTTTAAGATTTAATTTAAATAATTTTGTATGGTGGTGGTACATTAGAGCTATACCCTATTAAGTTAGTTTATTAACTAACTGTTCTGTTTTAAATATAACTTTTCTGAAGCTTATTTGTAGCAGAGGGGATTTCGTAAAAAATATGTTAGTAATTGGTTGAGTCAAAATATGTATTCTTCTTTTTTTAAATGTTCAAATTTATTAAGCAAATACATTTTTTCAGCAAAATTACGCAAAGACACTCATATCTAAATTTTGTAATTATTGTCAAAATTTCTGAATATTTATATTTTTTTTTATCGGAAAATGTAATTTTTAGTTCAATTATACTATTAAAAGGGTCAAAAACCACATTTTAATTCATTTCTAAGTGAACTGTTAGCAACATACATACATACATACATTATATATATATATATATATATATATATATATATATATATATATATATATATATATATATATATATATATATATATATATAGGGTGGCTGAAAATTATTTTTAAAATTAAGGATAACATCCAGACAAGCAATAATTACATAAGAACATAGGGTAGCATTTCTCCAAGAAAGGAATCACCTGAGCATACAACAATGCCGGGTAAGCGAATGAATCTTAACAAAAGCTTCGCTTTTGTAATTGTTAAATGAAAACCTCACAGAAAATACACAAAATACCGATCACATGTATCGTTGCACAGCTGACACCAACGAAGGTACAACAGGTGCACCTTCTTGACGATTCCTGGTATCTCATAATTTTGCCTGCGGGACAAAGATTTTAGTTAGGAGATCTTAATCTGCATCCACAGTTGGCTTATATACTAAGGATTATTTGTGCCTCCAAAAGGAAAATTACAGTGGGTTGAGGTCTGATGAGTGAGGAGGCAATGCCATAGATCTGCAATGCGCAATCAATGGTGCGGTATAGCATTCACGAGAATTGTCTATCGATGTTATTAGATTATATTTGAAGCGATGATGTTGCGCTGTTTTTAAATGACAGTGTCTATTCTGATTGGCTTTCACCGGGAACCAATAACAGTAAAATGCTGTTTCTTCTTGTAGAAATTTACATACGGTAAATTCGTGACAGATTCTTTATGCATTTCTACTTTCCTTTTTTCTTCCTCTAAGGATGGAATATTACCCTATGTACCTATGTAATTACTGCTTTATGTGGATAACTACTATTACCGCTCTTAATTTGTGAAAACAATCAATATATATAAAATCAAATCGAATATATATATATATATATATATATATATATATATATATATATATATATATATATATATATATATAAATATATATATATAAATATATCTGCAAATCATAAAAAAACTGGCAAATAAACAGATATGTTTTTTCTTTAGATAAAATAAACTTGAACAAAAGAAAAAGGCATTTCAAAGTAATTTATTTATAAATATAAAGGTAAGAAGAAAATAAAAGTAATTATTTCCGAAAGATTTTAATCAAAAAGGAAAACGTGAAAGAAAAACTTGTAAAAAGTTTGAAATAAAACTTAAGCAGTAAATTTATTAGACAGTATGGTTAGGATAAAACAGAAAAAAAACATGACTATTGAAAACAATGTTAAAATAGTTGAGAGTCGTTGTAAATAAACTAAAGAAAAGTTCAGACAACATAAAAAATTATTGATAAATAATTTTATAATAAATTATTTGGAAAACAATTTATTTCTTGAAGAATTTGGATTTAGCTATCTGAATATATTAATTTTTTATAAATTATAAAAATTTTCGTTTTAAGATTTAGAAAAATTTTGAATAAAATTTACATTTATTTTAAATAATGATAAAATTCATTATTTGTATCCCAATATTCTAACAAAAACTATGTTTATTTGTGATAATTCCTAAGAATTTGCATTTTTAACTTAATATGCTTTCAATTTAATTATAACTCCTGGTGTATATTTATTGTATGATACTTGTATGAAAATCATATTATACTTTTTAATTCGTCAATTATTTATTGAGTGTATAATCGAAATCGTAGGAATATACCAACGCAAACTGTGTTTCAGATATTCATTTTATTTTAAATACATAAATAGTAACTTCATTTTAATTACTTAGTATATGTATATGTTAGAAGGTTTTATAATATTTTCTTTGGTAAGCATATTCTACTTCATTTTCGATATAAGGGGAATTTTTTTTATATTAACTTACTTAGCAAATCAATATTGTTAACAAATTTGTCCTCGTGTATTCTAAGAAAATGGCTGCAATATTTTTGAAATAGTATCCAATTTAAATACTACACAAAAGTGAATCATTTTTATTTTTATGTTTTAAGAGATTCTGAGAAAAGATGATACTATAAAGAGATATAGAAAAATGAAAAGGACATTTAAAGGAGAAAATTTGCAAGATGTCAAATTTCAGTATAGAAGTATCTATTTCATTTTTCAATTTTCAATAAATATGATGACCTTTCAATATAAATTCCTGAAACATTTTCCACATACTATCAAATCGAATGAATATTTAAAAAACTATTATCTCAAGTAAAGTCTTATAAAATATGTTAAATGTTTTATATATATTTGGCTGGAATGTTTTTTTATTCTTAACCTTTATTATTATTTATTATTTTAATTAAAGTTCTATAAACTAATAATAATTTTCCACATACTATAAGTACTTTTTATCAATGTAAAGATCAGTATATTTTAAAGTCATTTTTAATTTCAAAGTTTTATTGATATATAGCACTGACATATATTTTTATATTTTACTATTATATTTATATATAACAATTTGAGACATTGTTTTAAAATCTGTTCCATTTTTTGTCAAAAATGCTTACTTTAAATAAAAATTGAGAAATAAACAGTCAGTAAACTTTTAAGTAAATAAAATAAATATCTGTGAAGTTTATGTAATATAATTTTTTATTTCTAATTGCAATTAAATCCTAAAATTAATAATTAAAATATAAAATAATACGCATTACTGTCAATTTAATACATTTTGAAGTTATTTTTATATTATAATAATAGGAATATTAAAAAAAAAGGATTTTGTTAAAATATTGCTTGTGATGCACAAATAGATATTTGTTGAAAAATTTAATTGTAAAATTTAAATTTCAAATCTTGGAATTTAGGTCGAAAGTATTTATTTCGAAGACAAATTTCAAATGATTTTAAAGTTTTAAATGATTTAATATTTTGTTTAATTTGATACAAAATCAACTTATTTTTGCTTGATAAATGTGTTTACGTAATTTCATGTACTTGTTACGTATACGTTTTAAATTAGCGACGATACGGTATACTTACGAAACATTAAGTATCAAATAGAAGACATCAATTACTTGTCTAATTTCGACTATAATAAGGATTTGAAACATTTATATAAAAGGAAGTTTTCTATGTTTAACTTTTTCAATTTGTAGATATAAATTTGCATATTTCATAGACTGATTATGCAATCAGAAAATAGCAAATTCCTGTTGTATTTAAATTGAGAATGTTCCTTATTTAGTTGTGAGGGAATAGATAGATTCTCAGTTCGTGATTGAAATATATATATATATATATATATATATATATATATATATATATATATAGAGAGAGAGAGAGAGAGAGAGAGAAATTTTTGAGAAAGGGTAGTTTTGTGATTACTGAATGCTGCCTTTTTAATGTGAATTTTCAACTTTTAAAATTCAACTTTTTATTTTTTATTAGGGTGGTTTGTTTATCGCTCAATGTTTATTTTTTGTAGACGAAGGATAATTATACTGGTGTTAATTTATTAACTCCAAACCTTTACAATTATTTATAATTAAGGTGGAGTTCGAACACAAGAGTTATTATATCGAATAAAACGGGGCTAAATGATCTTATGACAAATCAACGTAAACTTTATCAAAGACCTAAATTTTAGTATTGGATGTAAAGTAAAAATTTAATTTTACATTTGAAAGATTGCGTTGATTCTATCATTATTATGAAACAGAGTACATGAGGAAAAATATTGAACTAAAGGTAGAATGTTATATTTCATTATTACAAAAAATAGAGCAAGTATCATAACCTGTAAATAAATATATAAGCATTTATGAAAATTATAAGCTAAGTGAAGTATTTTAAGTGTATTTAAGATGTATGTAAAATAATCTTAAAATGCTATCAGAAATAATTTATTTTGAATTACATTTTTAAATATACATATTTTTAAAAATAAATATTTCTCTTTTTTAATACATTATGTATTTTTAAAAATGAAAAATGTGATAAATAAATTAAAGATTTTGAACTGAAGGGGGAGTGATAGTTAATAATAAGAGTTTATTTGAAAAACACATTTTAATTAGTTTTTTTACATATGTAAAATTTATTTTAGAAGTCGAATGCGGAAAAAAATCTCTTAACAAAATAATTAATAAAAATGGAAAATGTACATTGTATAATTTTGTTTTAACTGTTTTAAAAGATGTATTTCGTAGAATTTTAAATGTGCGTTTTACAACAATGTGCTTTTTTTAAACAAACTTTTAATATAATTGACAAATATGTTTGTGAAAATTACAATAGTTAAATTTCATTTTTCGTGGTTTCAATGTAGAATATAACTTTAATGCATATGAGATGGTATTCAACTTTCAAACAATATTGCTCTATACCTTGAATGTTAACTTAATCTATAAGATTGCTAAAAATATCATTTGAATAATGAATACACATATTATGTAAGATAATTATTTCTATTTTAAATTTTTTTAGATGTATTATAGATTAATTCCTTGAAAATATCCTTTTAATTAATTTATGTATGTTTAATTATTTTAATATAATTGAGTGAAAACATTTTCGAATGTCACATCATTAATTTTTGTTCTTTTAAATATCGAATCTTACTTTAATACACATCAGAACATTTGTATTCTATTTTGCTGTATGCAAACTATAACGATATGTTTTGAATAAGGAAAGGGGACATTTTGAAACACTGAGAGATATTAAAATACGTTTTCACGGAGCAGAAATATAACTTTTATTACTTTTGAAATTGCCGTATTTTCAGTTTTAATAGCTACTTAAAATGAAAGTAAGGGGTTTGCGATATCATAAATTTAGTGTTTCCTTCAAGTACATTTGAAATGACGAATTCCATCGAGACATTTACGATTCATAAAGGGAAAAAGTTGCATCCAGATGACAAACTAATGTTAAAATATTAGTGAGGAAAATGTCACTTAATGCGCATGAAATCCAACTTGGTTTAATATAAAGGAATTCATCTTTCGATCTCTGTTTTTAAAAATTACATTTTTACATTTACTTTCCAGAAATTTCATTGTAATATTTTCTAAAAAGATTGTAATATGATAATTCGCATCAAAATGTAAATTTCCTTTTGTAATTTTGTTGCTTCAATAAATTAAATAATCTTAAATTAGTTTATTCTTTATTAAATATATTAATGTTTCGTGATGTTTATTTGATTTCCTTTAAACTATGCTAATTTAATTCATTTATTTAACCTATTAATGTATACGTAACATTTCATTAATGTATATATTCAATAGCTAATTCGTATACCAATTGTCAGCAGTCGTTAAATTTATGTTAAGCAATGAAATATCTTTATTGGGCTCTGAATGAATGCATCACTAGTACAACATTATTTATAGTTTGAAGGATAATAAGAGCCTATTTTATTACTTAAACTAGACGTCTAATTAGTTCAACTTTTGTAAATTTGAGCCCCCGTGGAATTTAATGTTAATGAAGTTCCAGAAAAAAAAATATTATGATATGTACAGCGATATTCTAATAATAATTAACAGATGTTTAAACGAAAATAATTACGGCATAATTTTATAGTATAAAGTAAAGTGGAATATAAAATACATAAAATAGAAAAAAGGTTCTATATTTTTAATTTAAATGGAGTTAAATTTGTCAATAATTCATGATAAAAGTTTTTTAAAATATTTAAAAGTTAATTTAAAGTAATAGTCATGTGTTAATGTAAGATTATATATATATATATATATATATATATATATATATATATATATATATTATAAATTTATTTCCAATTAATAAGAAGTTTCAGAAATATCATTTTTGAAATCATAGTTATTCACATATATAAATCATAGAAGTTGCTAGCCTTAAAATAAATTAAATATTAATGTTAACACAAATCTTCCTTATTTAGAGAATTATTATTTTATTCAATATTTTATTTATTTCAAGAAAGTATTCAAACTTATTCGCAATAATTCAACATAATTCATTCAACATCAATTCAAAATAATTCAACGAATATATCAAAATTAATAGTTTCATTGGATTAAATAAAATAATATATTTTGAAGCATGTAAATTAAGAATCTGATATTTTTAATATCAATTTTGAATTTATACAAGCAATCCAGAATCTGTGTTAGCATTTTAATTTTTTTAATGTATTGCTTAGAGATAATGAAAATGTATTATGATGTGATTAGCAATCATATCATAATATGATTCTATGAAATCCATGAAATCATTAAATTTAGTACTTAGTCAGAGTTATCAAGAAAAATGCAATAGCTTTCTATTGGTATTATGAAATATTTGCTTTTAAGTAAAGTTTGTTCTTGTGTGTTGTTGTTGTTAAAACCAATGTTATTGTTTTTGTATAGCATTAAAACATTTTAGGTGATTATACACTCTGAAATTATTTAAATAACTTATACATTATTATAAATAGAAAATTGATCTATTGGAAAATTTTATTGTTAATCTCGGTAATAAATCGGCAAAAAATATTTTGGTTATATATAATATATTTAAAAATATGCTTATACTAGCCTCTTACTTTTTCATTTGAAAAACTAAATTTATAGCACTTAATATTTCTGTGTCGTCATGAATTATTACGAAAATCACATTAATTATTATTTCATGCGCTTAATATTTATTTCTAAGAAATATTTTGCAGCTTATTCTTAATATGATTAATTACTGAGTCTAATAAGTCTGGTACTTTTTGAACTGCAAGGACATTCCTCAAAGTAAATGAATACTTCTTGTACTTTATATATTTACGTAAAATTATCTCTTTTTTAAGTGTTTTATTTTTCAGAAACAGTGTTGAAGAACAAGAAAACCTTAATATCAACCAGATAAAAAATAAAACTATATTTTTAATCTATTGAAGCTAAGTAATTAATCATAATATTTATTAAGAAAAATTTCATTTTATTATAATTGCTTACCATATTTTTTTTAAAAATTGCAATTTAATTTGAATTTGTTGCATTTTGAAAACTGTACAAGGAAAAAAAATATGTTCATTGAAATCTGATAAAAGTTAAATTTATTTGATTCAATATATTTACTCAAATTTTAATTGTAGTATTTTTAAGAAAGAAAACTTATATATATATATATATATATATATATATATATATATATATATATATATATATATATATAAGAAAGTCTTCATATTATCTATTATATAGGTTGTTAATAGCTTTTGTAGTGTTATTATGGGCTGTTGCATTGGAAAAAATCTACACCGCTGGCCGCAGTAAATGTAAGAGTCTGAAGGAAGCAAGTAAATAGCAGGAAATTTGCGATATGCATTAGCGCCGGTGAGATATGCAAATGATTCGAATTTCAGCCCAGACGCACATTACGCGCGCCTGTGGCGTTACTTGAAAGCACTATTTAAGGGTTGGAGATTTTGAAGACTTCAAGTTAGGAAATTGTGTTTTTCTTGTGATTTTTTAAAATTAAATAAATAAATAAACACGATTAATTATGCTTTGGAGAAAACAGCGATCATTTTTTAATCAAGAACCCCAGTTCGACAGAGGAAGGATAGTGGCCTACCACGAACTTTCCATGAAGCATGTATATTTTTTTAAAAATAAAAATTTATTTGTATATTTCATTTTTAAATTCGTAGCATTGAGCCTTAAAAAAAGTAGTTTATCCAAATTATTTCCTAAGTTTTAATTATTGTAGTAAGTTTTAGATTGTCAAAATTTGCATAATTTATGCCAAAATCCAACAATTTTTTTCTTTTTAAATTAATTTATAGTTATAGCTTTAAATAGGAAAATATTAGGTTCGAGAAAAAGTAATCTATTATTTTTTCGGTAGACGTCTGTAGTAATCGATATCACGTGAGGTATCAATCAAACAATTTCAGATTTATGCTCGTTGGAAAGGTGACATTTGACACTAACATATCTTCTTTCAGTTTTTTGTTTGATTAATTCAGTTACGAGTACAAGGTTTTAAAAATGGAAGACAACAAACAGAAAATTCGATACATTTTTGTTTTTCTCTTGTAATGACGAAAAAGATAGCCGGGTGGCAAAAATTGTGAAAGGTGTTTATCGTCCTATATAAGACTGTAGCAACCAGTTACGTACAATTTTTGTTTCGTCGATTTTGTTGGGGTGTTTTTGATGTTAGAGATGCACCTCGCATGTGGATATAGCATCGTCGAAAATGTCTATAAAATATCAAATATGATCGAAGTTAACCGCATGTCAGTTGTCGTAACGCGCAAGACCTAAAAATCTACATGAAAGCTGTTTTAAACCTTTTTACAAAGTGAATCCAAAAGAAGTTACATAAAGTTCACGTAAAAATAATGGATTTCTTTTTCTTCAACCTAATATTAAGGAGAATTAAAGAATTGTTAAAGTTTAATCATCGGTAAAGAAGAGTTAACTGCGAGATTTTAAAAATATATATTTAAAATTACTTTTAAAGTTATACTTTTAAAATCTTTTAATTTTTGAAAACATTTAAAATAAATATTATTTTTTCATAAAGGCATTTATACATTTCAATTAAAATAAGATGTAAAAATGTTATTTTTATTATATAATTCTATATTAAAGGTGTATTAATTTTAAAATATTATATTATGGGTGTTGAAAATTTTAATTTAGAATATATTACAAACTAGAATCATTGTTAAACCGAATGAAAATAAATGAAAATGTTGAAGTTAATAATTGATATGCTTAACTATTCAATTTACATGACTCACTGACATAAACAGAGTTTTTACTTTTAATAAAAACTTCAAGGTCATAATGAAAAAAAAGATGAGATAATTTCAAAGTGTTAATGTTCACAAGCATTCTCAAAAAACCAAAATCCTGAGAACGTTAAAGTTTGCAATATATATATATATATATATATATATATATATACTAATAAACATAAACAATAATATCAAATATATATTTAGAAAATGTTTTGAATGTGAAACTCTATCCAATTAATGTGTAAAATTAACTCCTTCATTAACCGTAAAGTTGTTGTTTCTTTCGTTACCGTTGAGATCATGTGTACGTCACTTTATTTTACTTTTAGTTGGTCTGTAAGTGAAACAAACAATCGTTTCAACAATAATGTTGAATGTACAATTTTGTCCACCCATTAAAAACAAGTCAATTTCTCAGAAGTATTAGCTCTTCAGTGAGCAGTTGGAAAGAAAATGTTTGACGATATCTTAGTGCGATTGATTATTTTATATATTATTGGAGATTTGAGTCTTTCTTGATGCCGCTATTAAAAATAAATACTTATTAATCATTAAGTTAATATAAATTTATTTCATGTAGCACGTAAAGCAAATTAAATATTAATATTTGATTGTTTTATGCAAGAAATAAATAAATCATAACATTAACCATAATGTAGCACTTTATGGTTAGTTTAAATTGTCAAGGGCAATTTAAATGTTTTTATTTATATTTTCTTCATTAAAATTATTTAGGAATTTACGAAGCATCTTTAAATGGAGGATTTCTTTCGTAAATAAACATATTCAGAAATTCTTTCGACATAAAAGGGTGAACAATGTCTTGAATATTTAAAACTACAATTATTCAAGGTATCTGAATCGGAACATTCCCTTTAGTAAATATTTCATCAACTGCGCAGGTATTGTACCTAAGGATAATAGGAGTCTCCCTAATAAGGCTTTATCTCCAAAATCAATCATGAACGGATGGATACTTGCGGTCACATTTAGGTGACCGTATCGCATTGCTGCTCAAGTGCTTCAAGATCGCATTGCCATGGTTACAAATCTTGTAACAAGCTAAATTTGGAAATTTCAATGCTCAGAACAGATTTTCATTTGTGAGAAAAATAATATTATGCTTTTAATAAAAATATTCCCTTCAAAAGTTATGATTGAATATGTTACGAAAGATTTGTTGAACATTTGCATTCCAAGATGTGCAATTTTTTTTTAAAAGGCTAACTCTTATACTACTGTTTGAAAATTCATTCTTTTATCAACTTCTTTATAATATAAAAAAGTATGAATATATTTACATCATATATATGCATACATAAATGTATTGGATGAAGATTTTCTTTCTATCTAAGACTAAATTATATCTATTTGTAAATTTTTGATAATTGCAAAACTTTAAGTTGGTATAAATATTCATTTATTTTATATAAAATTTTAGCACTATATAATTTGTATGCATTATTATATAGATCTTTTCAAGAACAAATTTTCTTATATCAAAATATACATATATATATATATATATATATATATATATATATATATATTCGACTTTATTGCTTACTATTTTTGTGCTTTATTGCTCTCATATCTACTTTAATGCTTATGTATTGACATATTGCTTACATAAATCGCTTTTGGGACAAAATAATTTTTTTATACGTTCTGTATAAATATTCTATTTATTGTTGTTTCTGCTTTAATACTGTGCATAATTTTCTAAATTAACTGCATTTTTCGAGATGAAATATTTTTCCTTAGACGTTATTGTGCATGGAAGAAAAAACATATGACCTCGATCGATTTACATTCAAGTCATATAAATGTTATTTAAGGCAAGATATATATTTAATTAGATCGATATGTTACGTGTCTTGAAGAATAAAAGGCATCTTTACCGTGTTTCAATAGATAAGGCAACTGATATAAATGATTTTAGCTTAAGTAGACTGTGATGGCCTGAAAACACGAAATGAATACTTCCCGGATTGCTGGCTGTTAGTGGATTGTCTTTGAGAATACATGTGTATAGTGAAGGGAGATGATAAGATCAACGTCAGAATCACACTTTAGAATGTCATTAACGGCATAGGATATTGAAATAACCACCTTTTCTTGAAAAAAGCAGAAATCTGCGATAAACAGTAACAAACCTGGCTGAAAGAGCGCTATAAAATACTTCTACTTTGATCTATGTTGTCTTCAGTCGTCAACCGAGTCAAATCTTAATTTATATTGCAGAGAAATCTCTAAATTTTCCGTGTCATTTACGATAAGTTGATTTTCAACAGCGTAGCATCTGTTACTCATCACAGCAATTTTCATTTACTTAGCGTAAGGATTCACATCGATTATTTGAGCAACAGCCAAAGATACCAGACTGTTTTGACAATAGTCATTCTGAGTCTTCAGACCATCACGATCTGCCCAATACCATGACACCTACTGACTATATGAGCATCATCATAATCAGATCACATGACACCTTCATTATCAAATGTAGCACAATTACCGATTTTGGTGGTGGTGATATGTTTTGGCTCTTCAAAGTATTGACTTGTAAACAATAAATGTTTCCCTTATTAAAATGTTTCCTTATTGATAAATATTTACACAATTATTTAATTCGTTGAATAATTTATTTTGATTGCAGAACATTTGCTTATACAGCATTCACTCAATTTGCTTAAATATTACTGTAAAATGTTACTATTTTAAAAGTATAAATAATATAATTATTTTTATTATAAATAAGAAAATTTATTTAAATAAGTTATTAAATTAATAAAATAAATTCACTTCTAGTTTAATTATAAATATATTTATTGCTTTTTATTTAGATATCTAATAGTTGACAACAACAGACGAAATATTTCCTTCTTAGTGTTAAATATGTAATTTGTACCTTCAATTATAAAATATATTGTCATGTATTTTAACTATAAATTAAAATTTTTCTTTTATTTTTAAGTAATACTTCTGAAAATAAGTTTCATCTGCTTTTTAATTAAAATTCCAAAAATGCTTATTTATTTAAAGAAAAGTATTCGATAAAAAAGAAAACATGTTTAATTTTTCCTCAGTGACACAAATTAATTGCTTAGTAATTTTAATGAGAACCAAAAGATTTCCAAAATGTGATGCAATTAAATTTTGCTTAATTTTATTTTTCTAAGAAACTTCCATTGAGAAATGACTAAATAACTCCTATATCTGTGTTAATTATCCTTGATAGTTGGAATGTCTTGTTGCAAAAAATGTTTTTCAACAAATAGAGAAGTAACTCATTATTAATATAATATTTGATTAAATCATTTATTTTTTTATATTAATAGTATTCTTTTCTTTTCATTTATAATTGTTGAACATTAAATGTAGTTTATAAATCCTTTATTTAAAGTCATGAACATAAGATTCACTCTGACGTAAAATAGTGATGAAATTGAATAGCTGAAATGTAATCATTGTTAATAAAGAGTTTATGCAATTAAATTTAACATTTTTTTTAATGAAAGCTTGAAAAATGCACACACACGCATATAAATATATTCCAACAGTTTTGTGTTAAATGAAAATAAACAAAATAACCACTAAGTTAAGAAATAAAATATTTTTTAAAACTTTGATAAATTTCTGTTAATTATTTAAATGAATAATGTGATAATAAGAATTTATAAATCTAGATAACTTAGGTTTTACTTTTAAAAATTATGCAATGCAAGAAGTAAATTTTTTCCCAACAAAAATAATTTAAATGTATTTTTAACGGAAGTATTCTACCGAATTTCAATTCAACTTCCGAGTTAAAAAATGAATTGCAGCCATAATTAGTAGCCCGAAACGAATGTATTTCACTTTACTAATTGAAGAAATACTAATTACTAGTGCGGTTTTGTATCTCGTTCCTAATGAAGCAGATATTGGAAAATCGTAATTATTACCATTAGGGGAGTGACAAACATTTAGAAAGTGCCTGATATATATTTTACTGGGCTAAGCATTCAAATCCGAAATGATAACGAGATATTAAATGTATTACCAAACATCTATCGATATTTGGTGGTTTTTATTATGGTTATTGGAATTGGTGGAGGCGTAAACTATTTTCTGTTCTATTAATTGGCATTTCTAAGCATTCACTTTATTTAATGGTACTCAGTTTCCGCAGCAAAGTGTTACTTACATTAGATGGATATATAGTGTTGTACATTTATTTAATTTGATCTGTATAGGAAGAAAGTTTAATTAAACATATTTAGCAAGAATTTCATTTGCTTGTGATAAATGTTAAGTATTGGTAATTTCAAATTAAACTGTTCCAAATCGAAATATATATTTTTTTTTGCGTTTTAGGAAATATCAACGAATATTTCATTAACTCTCATAGATTTAAGAATGTAATTAAAATTGTTATCTACAGTAATATTTACTAAGACAATTCAGAAAATAAAAAATTTACAAAATTTCTTTTATTTTATATTTATTATTTCAATTATTTTTTTTCATTATTAATATCAGTTATTTCCCTTTCTGTTTGTCATTTATGATGTCTTAATTAGTGAATTTTTAGAAGACAAAATAGAGAATCTTTTGATTTGATAAAGTAGAAAAGAGGTAGTACTTATTAAAAGGGAGCAAAACTTAGATCAGTGTATCGAAATTTATCCTTCTTGATATGTTTAAATTTTTGATTTAGTGATTTCTACATTTTAAATAAAATACTTCATTTACTTGAAAAAATTAAAATTGATTAGCCAAAAAATTATGAATTTAATTCATATACTTGTAGTTATTATATTTCTTACTTTTTCCTTATTATAATATATGCTTAATAACTAGTAATGTTGAAGTTTTAAACTACAATAAATGCTTTTTCTAAGCTTTAATAAAAATGAAAAATAACGTGAAAAATTACAAATTAAAACAATTACTTTAAATTACACATTAATTACAAAGTTAAGAAGTTTTGCAATCTTATTTGAATTTTCCAAACACTAAAACTTTGCAAATTTTCTTCATAATTTATTTAGCATCGTTCATGGTTTTGATTCCTAAAAAATATAGCAGTATAGTGTATAGCAGTGATACATTTTTTTTTCGGTATGAAACCATCATTTAAATATTTCATGCAAGAAATGTATTTAATGAATAAAGTATATGATGTTTCTCTTTTTCTACCATAAAGTATACATTTTAGCTAATACGTTTTTTAAACATATTCACACATCACTTTGAATGTCTCGATATTTTTATAATTTATGTAATATAAATACATGAAATTATCACAAATTAAATTATAAACCTACGAAAAAGGATATTTATTCTATACATACTTAGTATTAAATTTTAAACAATTTTAATAAGGCGTTAATTTCAATATTGAATAATTTATTTTTATCTTGTGTCTAATATTATTTATTTAATAAAATTACATATTTCATAAATGATCATTGTATAAATTTTGTGTTTATTATGTTAGTTTTAGGTTTATATATATATATATATATATATATATATATATATATATATAT
>JAPDSC010032416.1:272272-298098 GCA_026290005.1 Latrodectus geometricus
ATATTGAAACATTAAAAAAATCAAACAATTTAAAATAAATTTTATCCTAAATAATAAAAATATGAATGAATAAATCACTCAATAAATATTCAATTTATATATTATTTATTGTATGTTCTTTACAGAGATCATTTAATGAAGTTTTATCTATTAAATCCAATTTATTTATATGAATAAATAAAGCTTATTTATCGAATATTATAATTCTTTTAAGTAACTAAAAATATAACTTTTGATTTTATGCTTTATAATTAACCATACCCTATTATAACACCTACTAATGCAAAATAATTTTTGAGGAAGCAAGTTTTAGTACAGAATTGAATATTTATTCATAACTTGATGCGATGCAAATCAATTTTTCAATATTTTTATATTTTTAAAAGCGCACAAGCATCACAAATATAATGCATTAGACGTTTTATAACGAAATGGAAATACATATTCATACATAAATATATATACAACCTCTCAGCAACATCAAAAATAGCGCCCAAGAAGGAAGAAAGGTACAAACATAAAATTTTGCAAATAAGTACAATGAAATCCGTTATGCAAATGATCCAAGTTTGATATCAATGTACATGTAAAACCTGATACCAATAATAATGAAAATGTTAATTTATCCATTTCTCTTAAAATATTTGCAAAACCAAACATATTGAAGGAAATATTTATTTAATTTTTCCATGATATCGTTTTCTTGAATTTTGTTTAACAATAAGGTATTTTAATTTGACATCGACAATTATATTTTTTCCAGAATCAATAATATTAGATAATTTTACGAATGAAAATTTCAATATTGCTTTAGAGTTTGAAATCTAAAATCTCTAAGTTTTGAAATTAGGTCTAGTACATTTTTAACTGATATCATTTAATAACACCAGCTACATACCATATTTGGTTATTACTTCAGCTACTCTAGATTTAGAGATTAATTTTGAAACAAAAATATGACTTCATTGGGGATATTATGAAATGATGGACTGTTTTTAACATAGATTTTGAGATATCATTGCTAATTTGTAAATTAAAATATACCAGTGTATAAGATTCTTCATTATAATTTTTGAATCTATTATTATATTTCATTATTTATTCTGTAATTAATTGAATAGTTGAAAACATAATTTTTAAACCAGAAGGCCAACTTCCCAGTAAAAACCATAAATTAGTCTTTCATTTCATAATAAAATGTAGAGAAGAGCTGCGAATTTTTTACATAATGGATCCTAATTTAATCAGAAAAGAAACATGTATAGTATTTTTTCTTGAATATAAGTACCAAAATTATACTATTTACATTTACATTGATATTGCAAAATGTTTAAGGACAAAAATTAAGAACGAATCACCATAACACGAAAATAAATGAATTTAATATTTTAAATCTTATAAATTCATTAGAATTTTAGTGCTAAAAATGTTTTAAGCATTTCTATCGAGTTTATCTATAGATATGATTAGTATTTTTGCTTAAATACAATTATTTAACAAATGTAGATAAGCATATAAATAAAAAGTAACTAATTTTGGCGTAGAAACTGAATTTAATTTTGATTTTTTCGCCTATTTTGTGAATTATCATTTTAATTTTTAATCTAAAATAATTTATAAATGTACTAATATATCAAAGCTAATATCCTAATACTTGAAATAGGTGTATAGCTAAAAGTATGTTTCAAAATTATTATTTTTTTGGGTAATAAGTTATTTTAAGAATAATTATGAATTTTGTTCATTTTTAAGGGCATAAAAACATTTTAATGATGCGTGTAGATTAGTTTTCGACAAAAAATTACAACCCAAACCATTAAATAAATGGAAAAATCAGTATTTCATAAGATCTCGAGGATTAAGTCTGATAATTCAATTTTAAAATTGAATCAAGTTAAACTAGTTAAGATGTAATTTTCGTTTCAGTGTAACACCGCCTGCAGTTCATTATAAAATTCCTGGATTAGAGGCAACATTTAGAACTAGAATCTCATGTTTTAAATTTATGACATGACAACTCATTAGCGTTTAACAAGTCCTTTTCTGCTACTGTATTTGACACATTCCGAGGAATTATGCTTCGTTAATATTTAATTAAATACAGTGACATCTCGCAAAAATCTACCTTTAATGCTTAAACTTTGACAAAATGTCATTCGCAGCTGTCTAAGCTTTGGGTTTAATAAAGATATATAGAGTTTTAAAAGTATGAAGGCAAGCTTTTTTTTTTATTCCTGTCTAGAATTTGAGAGAACTTGCCGTAATTCCAAAATGAGAATTTTCACCATTTTCTATGCCGTTAATTAAGAATATCAAATTTGATAAAATATGATGCACTTTTTATTTACACATCATGCTAAAAATAGAAAAAAAATATTAAGAGAGCTGTGTGACATAAAAATAAATTAAAGTCACTATTTATAAACATTTGATATTTTCTACTAAAATACATTTATTTGATAAAATGAATTTTTCTAAAACATGCAACATTTTGGATAAGTTGATAAATTGATGTAATTACGTCACTGACATTTTTTCAGACCTTTTGGCGGGAAAGAATCTGGTTAATTCAACTAAAATTTTTATTTTTAAATAGATATATTAGAAACTATTCAGTCTATCGATAAATTATATATAGGATATCATACTCTTAAGGAAAATTATCAAAATATATATCTTTATAAATATTTCTATAATTAGTATATAAATGTTTTCGAGAAATATATTTGTTTAAATGTTGCAAATTCTGCAAAATAAATATAGAATCGTACTTTTAGTTGAAACTTTATAACTGAAGATGCTATGAAAATATATTAAACTAATTTGTAAAAAATATCATTAATAGAAAATCAAATTAGTTTCTATAATTTACAAATAGTTAACTGTAGATAAACAAAGTATTATTTAAATATAGACTTTAAAATGAAAATATGGTATAGAATTTAAATAAATTCTGGATTCTCAAAATTTGGAAACTATATCTGAAAATTTTCTTCCTTTATTAAAAAAATAAATAATTTTTTGAATATTTTGAATTTTTTGAAAATATATATATTATATTTCTATTATTTCTACGTTTTAAGATAACAAATAAATGTCAAGTACTTATAATTATTTCTAGTTTTATCATGTTATAAATGTTTCTATTAAATATATTTTTAACAAGTATCTATATATATGCATAATTTTATACATACCAGACAAGCCTCTACACATACATGGATTTAGGTTATCATGGTCTATTCTTTTTTTCTCCACATGGTTGGGAAATCGCGTACGGTTTTGTTTCACAAACACATTTATTTATTTATTCTTTTTTTTTAATTTCAACTTTTATTTTGAGAAATAATTTTTGGGATAAAGTAAAAATGAAAAATAGTTTTACTAAAAGAATAAAATATTTTAAATCAGTAATGTAAATTTTTATGAATTTCCTGTTTTTATTTATTTATTTTTATTTTTTTTCTTCTTTATAACAAGAAATTATTTTAGTCGAATGTAAAATAAGATATTTTTCACAAGTATAATTAATTAAATATATAAGGATTAAAATTCTTAAAAAAAAGGCTTAAAAGAAAGCAGAGTATAATTGTATAGTTTTAAAATGTTAAAATTTTTAGCTCTACACATTTCTATATTTATTCAACAGCAAATTTTATTTTTATTGACGTCAAAATATTCAATATATATATTTCGAATCTAATGTATCACATGCTTTCACAGGGTTAAGAATAACAAAAACATTATTTATAACATATATGTTGATATAAGGTTGAAAAATATTTTAATTTATAAAATGAATACAGACATCAACTATAAATGTAAGTTAAAAACATTCCTGCGAAACAGGTAAACTAGTTACTTGAAGGCTGCGTTAATTGTATCATGAGACTAATTGACTATACGTAAATATCATGATGTATTAATTTATAAAAATATTCACTGAACTAACTTTGACAACCAAGAATGTTTCAAATTTATATGAAGATAATTTTGAGGGAAATTTACTGAAATATATTTCTTAAAATATTTATTTATGTTTTCGCAATTTTTTTATTTTTTTCTTTGAAATGTTGTTGTTGTTGTTACATATAGCTAAAAACACCCAACCCATCAACATCTAACCATTCACAAACACATTTAAATTACAATAAAAGAGAAAAAAAAGGTAAAAACCAACATAAAACAATTAAAATTTTAAAATTTCAAAATAGTCTAAGAGTTCAAAAAATAAAATGCTAGAGGGGTAGCATGTAAGTGGTCAGCAATCCCTCACCATCCAATATAACTTGCAAACATCACAATTCCCTATTCATATTGTCTACCTTAAAGATAGGGCAACGACTACTAATCAAGATGCTAATTTTCTTAAGGTGTTCAGCTAGGCAGTCATCACCAGTGCTCAATCTAAAATTGGCCACGGCGTCTTTACGTGGTCTGTGACCGAATTTTTTCCAATCAACTTTAATATTTATCCGTAGCTTGTTTCTGGATATATTAGACAGGTCCTTATTATAAATTCATCATGATCCGCTCTCTTATATGTCTTTCAGGGAATCCAATGGAATTGTATGAGATCCAATATGTGTTTTAGTGCCTTTCTTGGCTAAACAGTCCATTCTCCAAAGATTTTGTAGCCAGCAATGTCGTAATACTTTATGTTTTGTTCAGTGATGTTTGCCTCCTGGACAACCTGGACATCCACGTCCCTTACCACTTCAATCTTCTTTAATTCAGCAAATTTAGCCACGGAGAGTTCACCTGCATTCCACTGTAAGACATTTAACTTTAAAGATTCACGTTGCCGAAGCAACTTTCTGGAGCGAGTAGCCTCTAGTTGTTACTCATTTAACACCATCCAGGGGACACGTGTGACATAAGGTATGCCATGGACGCGAAAAATGCCCCCCCCCTTTGAGATATAAAAATGAAAACTGTAATCATATTTCTTTTTTTGTGTTGAAAGTGTTCTTTCTAAAAAGAGAGCAAAGCTAAAATAAAAAGTTTTTTAATGGTAAAAAATACAGCAGTATATATCTTGAAATATGAAAACTTTATTGAATATATACTTAACTTAAAACGTGATATTATTGTGATAGATGGAAATTACTTTTCTACCATAGGATTTTAAATTTTATATTCTACTATATTAAAATTTGGCAATGTATTAAAATTCCGTACGTTTGTAAAAACTCATTCACAAAATAGCAATTACAACAATTATTTAAATATAAAAATAATTATAATGATATTTTCAAAAAGTTAGATTATTCAAAAAATGACACTGTAAAATATCTTCTTGACTTGACACATGTAAAATATGTACACGTGGGTTGCACGCTAATTGAATAATGCTTTATTTTTATTTTGTATTATTACCTTGCAGGAAATTCGGATCATTTCTCACTCGGCGTCAAATATAGTGATTAGATACGTTATTCTGCTGTACTGGAAGAGATTAAATGTATCAGAAATCAATTTCATTTTCAGGAATAGCGGTAAGTTGAAATGATGGGGGAGTTTTTTTTTCTTTCTCTAATTCTATCGTATGTTATTGGCGAGTTGGGTTTATAAATTATTTCCAGTCGCAATGAATTGATTTCGTGTAAATTATGATATTGATTTAAAATATTGGCATTACATTTCAAGTATTCATTTCAATATTTTTAAATATTTTCGTCCATTTTACTTTATTTATCTAAATTTAAGAATCAATGAAAAGTCAGCCATATTAAAGTGTTTATAATTAAACACTTTAGAGTTTTTTAATATCATAAAGTAGTTAATGTTCAAAATAAATTATTATAATCGAGATATTTAAAAATATAATAACTGTTTGATTTAAATACATGATAATGTAAAATGAAATATACTGACTTATTTTAGTTAAAATACTATAATTTGTATTTAAATTATTTTAATTTAAATATGGATTTATTTCAATTTTGTTAAAATTATGTATATCAAATAATTAAAATTTCATTAAATTTTTATTCATAAGAAGATTAATTTGACATGTAAAATTAATCTTCTTATAATTAAAGATTATATGTAAATTTAGTCCTAATGTATTTGAAATACATAAAATATCACAATGAGACAAATGTTTATAAGAATATGTTTACCAAAAGTCGCAATCTAATATAAAGATATTTCATTTTATGGTACTAAATAATGTGCCACAAATATTTAGGTTTGTCTAAAGAAATACTAGTTTATAGATCTACTAATTATTATATATTACTAGTTACTATATATTTTAAATAACATTTTTATTTTTATTAATGAGTAAACACTTTGAGTTATTTAGTTGAAATTTTAGTAAAATACTTAATAAGAGATTATGAATAATTAAATGGAATTTTAATATTTTTTTATATTTTATAACATTTTAAATAAGATTAACATAAGTGATTCATTCAAAATAATTTTTTGAAGTTGTGTGAAGAATGGAATAATATAATAATAAAAAAAAATTCTAGCCGAATATGTGTTTCATAAATTTTAATTAATACGCATAAGTTATACTTGGGAAGTTTTTTAAAATATATTACTTTTTAAAAGAAAGTTTAAAATAATATAATAAATAATAGAATTCTATTAATCTATGCAAAATTAATCTAGTAGAAAGATATCTAAGCGATTTTGTTTAATACTAAGGGTGTATTTTATTAAGTAAAATCAAGTAGTATTGAAAGCTAGATTTTCCATTATTTGTTAATAAATAATCAGAGTATTTTTATAAGAAAAATTTTTTATCCTGAAATATTTATAGAGAATATTAATTTTTTTGAATCTTTCACGTGAGAACAAATTGATTTATTGACAGTCTGGGAAATAAGTGACAAGCAACTATTCCATTAAAAATTAAGTTTTATTTTTCTCCTATTTGCAATGCGAATTATTTTCATAATTTTCCTTAAATGGATTTATACATTTTCTACTTAAATTCTTAAATGCTATTTTTTTTCTCAGCTCTCAAGAAACTCTTCCTTTAGCTAAATTTATTATTATTTATTAAATTCTAGGTAAGATGAAAGATATATTTTGTAACTATAATTTATTATTTAATGCTATATTTCTTAATATGGACCAACAAAATGTATTTAAATTTGCTAAAGTTTTTATTGAAAGAATAAGGTTAAACTTTCATATAACCAATAATTACTATTTTAGAGCAAATATAATAATCTTTCTAACACAAAATTTAATTTTTTTCATGAAATATTGAATAATCTAAATTTTATAAATTTAAAATTGCAAATTATAATTTCTGAGAAAAAATTACTTTATAAAAGTAATATTTAAAACAATATGGTTTTTTATTGACAGTCCATTTTTTGAATTTATTTATGTATAATATATACTATGCAAATTGTGTTAAAAAATTAAAATTCTTTTAAAGTATATGTGCTTTTTAAAAAAATTTAAATAATTATGTTTTAAAAATATCAAGTACTTTTAGCAATCATATTAAATAATAGTTGTGAATATGTTAAATATTTCGTATCAAACACTTTTGCCAACAATAGTTTTTACTAGACTGCTTTTTTATAATTGATATGCTAAATTAAAATATTTTTGTAGATAAAAAGTGAAAGAGAAATTTTTAGAACATTTCATTTATCTTGTGAAACAAAATATTTGATAAACATTTTTAAAGTTAATTTAAAATATTTTACATTTAACATCTGATAAATAAAATAACTTAAATTAAATCAAAATATTACTTTTAGAAATTAATTTAAAATTAAAAGATTCGATAATATCTATTAACGTAATACTGATGATAGAGAGATTAAAACTCACATGCATTAATTTTTTATACTTAAATTTAAAAAATTATTAATGATAGCGTAATTTGTTTTATAAATTAAATACATTTTTCTTTGAAATTGCTTTTTTTAATATTTATATTATTTAACTGTTTATTGAAAATATTGTTAAGAACTCCCTAAGTCATTTTATTTTAAGCAATAACTCAAAGAAAACTATTTCTATATGAAAAACTTAATTAAGTGCCTTTAAGCTATTCTGAAATTGTAAAATTTACTTGATTTCATCCGATAGTACAAAAAAATAGGTTAAATTCTTAATCGGGAGTATTTGTTAAAAGCACAAAACTTATGCTTACTTAAAAATAAATTTTTGTTTTAATTATATAAATGTACATGTGTAAATAGATATTTGCAAGGAATTGGTATAAGTTTTATTATATCTTAGGATGAAATAAAATATAGTTAATAAAGATTTATATGTATATATATATTGAAGGAAGAATAAATGTTGGAAATATCAATTGTGAAAATCAAAATTTTAATAATTTGTAAAAGTAAATACATTATCAATGGTTAATAAAACTTGAAAATATTTCACATGCATTTTCCTAATTAAATACGAGTTTATTTTCCAATAAAAATTTAAAAATATTTACCCTATTTTTAAAAACTTTTAATTGAAACACTTCTTTTATGAATATCTAATAATTTGCTAATAAAAAATTAGAGCATTTATTAAAAGAAATTCAGGATAGTTAACATACATTTTTAACTTTCTTCCGCTTTAACTTATTAATGTCATAGGCAGGTAATTTTTTTTGTATTATAATATATACATTATAATATTTTTAATATTTTCACCAAAGTCTTTAGAGAAAGAAATTAAATTTTTTTTTGATTCTGCAAGTTTTGATATAAATTATACAGATTCATACTAATTTATTTATTTTGTCAAATGTCTATAAAAATATATTTACAAATACTTTTGATAGTAGCAATACATGTTGCAAGTTAGAGTGTACTTCACTTAAATATACTGCTTATATATGAGAGGTTGATAAAGTTTTCTGAATAAAGGAAACTATTTAAGTCTACACATTTTAAACTAAATCCATTTATTTTATTAAAAAAAACAATTTTTGTACATAAAAAAATTGTCAAGAAGCATTTGGTACATTACTGATAAGATATTTAGATATTGGCTCTTAAAACTCTTTAACTTAATTAACTTATTCAAATATTGCTTGAAATAATTTACTCAGATATGTAAAGTTATTAAGCACTTTCATCATAAAAACTTTATAGTCTTTTCTTTTTAAGCGCATTTTCGCGAATCTTTATTAACTAAGAAAATACATTACTTTAGTTTACAAATAATCTAAGTCTTCTTCACAGAAACAAACTTTCTTTTTAAAAAACTTATCTTTTGATTATCCGTGAAGAGGAGAATCTTATCGTTATTTGTTAAATGAACAAAGAGAAAAATCTTTCAGATAATATCTCTAGAGACCAGCATTCAAAACCCGCTTGATGCCAGAAAGAGAATGGAGGAAATGAATATGTAATGTAATGAATATTTAACAGAGGAACGAATACAGTTACGGTGATGATCTTTTCTGACTTTCAATGGCTTTTAAGTACTAATGACTTATTTATATTTAATAAAAACTTCAGTTTAATATTTCGATTTTAATTCTAACATTTTAATAACTCGATGATATTTAGTTCAAAGTCTGGATGTAATATAAGATATATATTACATCCAGAATTAAATGCAGTTTCACCAAAAACTACATTAACATTTAAACTCAGTTGAGTATTTAATTTATGTTTTCTGAGATGAAATATTAAATTATTTCTAATTCTTCACCTTAAAAGAAGATTAATGTATGATACAGGTTAAACATCCTCAATAATATTTGCATTTTTTTTTTTAGTTTAGCTACATCATTTGTTAAATTAACTTATAGAAATCATAATCACTATTTCAAATTTTAACTTGGCTGAAATAATTTCAAAAAATAGAAATCTGTAAACGAAATATTAACAATTTTTCTAACATAAAATGTAAAGAATCATTAACAAATAAGATTTAAATTGCTATTAGGAAGAGGTGACTTTTTAGATAATTTTAACTAATTTTTATAAAAATATTTTGATATCCACTTGTAGAAAAAACAAAAAAAAATGCTAAGAACTTAATTAAAAAACCAATGAATTCGACAAATAATTTAATTAGAATGAAGATTATTTCATACGTATATTACAATGACATACAAAAATGATTAGTATTTCCAAAAAAACTGCAGGTTCTTAGGAAAAATAATATGATTTCAGAAAAATTGCCATTTTTAATAACTTGTTTTCTCAAGAGATGCTCTAGTATGTAGCTGCAAAATAAGTTTTAAAACAAAAAATATATCTGTATAATATAATGGGGAGTTCTATCTAGAGAATAATTATTGCAGTAAAATGTCTTGGCAATATAGGTTTTATAGATGGAGAAGAGTAAGTAGTCTATCTGGTCAGTAAGAATAGCTGGATCTTTACTCATAAAGATGAGCTCATTTTGTCCCTGGCGTTGATGCAATATTTTGTGGACAATGGTGAAATTGCGGACTTAATCACAGACGTTTTCGTTTGCAGTAGTACAACATAAAACTGACATTGTCAGTCATTTCCTAAATAGTAAATCATTTGGTCTTAAGACAAATCGTTTCTACTTGTAGTAAAATAATGTACCTATTGAAATTCCAATTCTATATGAAGAAATGTTGTTGAATAATGTGTATGATAGTTCACATAGGTATACTGATCATTCATTCTGAGTTATAGCTTATGCTATATTATATAGGATTCTTCTTCTATTAATACAGTAATAAATAAAAATTTCACCTCTGAGATTTTGAAACATTCTTTTTTTTATCATTTGACTTTTTTTTAACAAACTGAATAGTTTCCTTAGTATTGTAGTTCTCTAATATTTTTTGTATCTGATTGCTGTAAATGAATCTGTAGAAATGTGAAAAAATCAAGCAAACCTTCCTTTAACTAGATGAAAAATTATTTTTTATCTATTTTCCATATTCATTTCATATCCATTCTATAGACTATATGGTTGTGTTGAAAGAAGAGAGATACTTCACTACCCATTTTTCCAATTTTTACCACCGCAAAAGGCTATGTTTTCAATAACTTAACATTTATATGTTGAGTGTATTGAAAAATAAATCAAATATTCTCTTTTTTTCCTTTTTCTTGGCAGATTTCATAAAACTAACCTGTAATTTGGCTCTGAAATGTAAAATTTAAGTAATAATAGTAGAAAAATTGGGAAAAGCTACTAATTAACAAACGATTTTAAATCTTGCTTCGTTTTATCATACCTATTTAATCTATTAAATGTCAATTTAATTATTATCTACCTATCTATTGATTTAACAATTTTAAACTTATCAATTACTTATTATTTTTATATTGTAAAGAGAGCGCATGTTATAGTGTTTATTGAATAAATCAGCTTCTACTTGCAGTACAATAATGCAATCTGACTGATGGTGCTATATTAAGCAATTATTGGTAATGCACAATAAAAGGTAAAGAAAATAGATATTTTTCTTTACCTTTTATTATGCATTACCAATAATTGCCAAATTATGAGTCTAAACTTTTGAATTTCACACTTCTTTATCCCCATTTTATGCAAATAAAAATGCTTTCTTCAACAAATTGCACCAACATTTTTGTTACTTCTCCAGATCTGTACCTTTCAATAAAGCTGGTCATTTACTTGATAATGAATTCTAAAATGCATCGCCAACTTATAAACCAAATCAACTTTTTATAAGAATGTGGGAGAAACATTCTTTCCAGCCTCAACTCATCCAACATTCTTCTGTAATCAGTGTCATTTAAATCAGCTGTATATATTACATTCAGTAGAAACAACATATTTTATCATTTTTTAACTCCGCAAGAAATCTTCATTTTTAATAAATGAAAAATTAATATTGTATTTTCTCTTAATGTTACTTTTTCGACTTTTTTCCTTCATGATCTCAAAAGTATTATTTAAAAATAGTTTTCTTGAATAAAAATATTTGAATTACAAAAATTATGATTAATATAGGAATTTAAAAGATTATTGACAATTATACCGAAGTTAATCTATTTTAATCTTATTAAATCTATTAAATTTTATTAATGTTATGAAATTTTAAATTTGTTAGTACTAGCAAAGCAAGTTCAAATCTAGGACATGAAGATAATATTTATAGAGAATGTAGTGTAGTTTTCAGAGGATTAAAAAGGAAACATATTTTGAACTAAATAAAATAAATCGCATCACTTTTAATTTACATTAATTTAAGTAAGATTAAGAAAAGTAGTTATTCTCTATATTTATCTATAGTTATAATTTTTAATACACATTCATACAATTTAAATTTCATACCGAGTTATATATTTTGTAACACTGATGCTGATAACAATTATAATACTCTTTTATTCAATGCATTAAAGTGAAAATTATATATTTAAGCTTTGCACGTATGTATAGGGCTATTTCTATTTCAAAATTATTCAGATAAATACCATAACATTAAAAGCAAATATTTCAATAATACAAAATATGTATGGATAAATAAAAAATATGCTGTTGCTATACAATTCAAAACTAGAAGGATTTCCACTTTTCAGAGCTACAAAAGGTGGAAGTGATGGCACCCATAGTTGTAAAATACCAAATGTGTCTGCTATTGTAACTTCGATAGTGAGTCTTCGTTTTTTATAAGCAAGGACCGAGCAGAAGACCTCGAGAATTAGCCTATAATCCATAAATGTATCATTTTATATTTAGGATAATATTAGTTGTGGGAAAAAGTAATCCATTATTTTTTCGGTAGACGTCTGTAGTGATCGAGATCACGTTAGGTATCAATCAAACAATTTCATATTTATGCTCGTTGGAAAGGTGACATTTGACACTAAAATATCCTCTTGCGGTTTTTTGTTTGATTCATTCAGTTACGAGAACAAGGTTTTAAAAATGGAAGACAACAAATAGAAAATTCGATACATTTTCGTTTTTCTCTTGTAACGGCGAAAAAGATAGCCGGGTGGCTAAAATTGTGAAAGGTGTTTATCGTCCTATATAAGACTGTAACAACCAGTTGCGTACAATTTTTGTTTCGTCGATTTTGTTTCGGGTATTTTTGATGTTAGAGATGCACCTCACATGTGGATACAGCATCGTCGAAAGTGTCTCTAAAATATCAAAAATGATCGAAGTTAACCGCATGTCAGCAGTCGTAACGCGCAAGACCTAAAAATCTACATAAAAGCTGTTTTTAACCTTTTTACAAAGTGAATCCAAAAGAAGCTACATAAAGTTCACGTTAAAATAATGGATTTCTTTTTCCCCAACCTAATACAAACATGACATATTTAACGGAAACCATCCTATATTAGCGATCACGACAGATCTTATAATGGGTCGTGATTCAAACTTATTACCTTTCGATTTTTTTGTCAAGTGCCAAACAGACAGGCAATATGGGATTTGCTTCTCCAACTGAACCATGATTTGGTGTGGAGTCTGAGTTCCTCATTATACACATTCCATAGGTACCCATTTATAGGGTAGGAAACCATTCATACAAGGAGAGGACAAAGTCAGAAACGAAAGAGAAATTACATCCTTGCATCAGTGCCCGAACCGGGGATCGAACCCAGGACTCCTCTATCTACAGTCAGAATACGCTAACCACTAGACAGAATGGAGGGTACTACCATTATATAACGAAAATGAATACTCTATCAATCAGGACACCACACCGATAAATAAAAAGTATTTCTATAAACTCTTAAATCTATGAAGCAAAAAATAATTTATAAGAGAAATTAAAGTTGAATTAAAAATATGTGTTTTGATTAAATTAATCAAAAAGATATCAGTTTCGTTTTAGACAGTTTCATTTACAAATTTAAGATTTTTATATTTAACAATATTCGAAGAATTCTATCCAATTTCCAAAGCAATTCCATCAATTAAAACAAAGTAATTAAAATAGTTCAAGCAAATCACTATATACCAAACAACGGAATATTAATTAATCACTGATTCAATTAATTTCGTCACGGATATAATTTTTAGGGTATGATAGTTCAACATTGTTAATTAAAATATGGCGATTATTAAAAAAAAAGTATTCCATTGTTGCACTTTAAGCACTTCTCATTTTCACTTTGTCATTATTTTCTTTTTCTGATGAGAAACACCTGCAAATCCGACAGGTGTTCCCATGTTCGTTATCAAGCCACATTTTGCTGATGATGTGCAACTAAATATTTTCGTAAGCATGAATTGACGTGCTTATCGAATCGTTTATTTTCTAGTTTTTTATTTCTTCAGTCTTCGTTAATTCAGCGAAGAAAATGTTTTCCTAAAATCCGAAAGATTTTCTGCTTGGATTTATTCTAGGTTTTTTTTTTACCACTTCACACACAAAACTAATTAAAAATCAATTAAATTAAGTGCGAGAATAATCTTTGCTGAAACCCTTACGAACATGTCGCAAATAATTGCCTTAACTTCATCGCGCTAAAAGGAAAAATAATTAAAATGGTGTTAATGTCTTTGAAAATTTTCGTATTTTAGAGAGAAATTATGATGGAGGGGAAAAGTATTAAGGAAAGTATTATCATATTTCTTTAAGAGTAGAAAATACTTTTCTTTTCTGAAATGCTTGAAAAGTGTTTTCCAAATTTCAATACCATTATTAGTTTATATTATTTTAGTTTTTTAAATATTATATTTAACTGAGATAATAATTTAGTTGCTTGTAAACTCTTGCCAACAATCTAGTATTAATATCCATATTACTTGATTTAAATATATTGTAACAACAATATATATTGTATTTAAATAAAAAAAATATGAAAATTAAATTGAATTAAGGTATTAAAATTTAATATTTTTAATTATTTTTTTCAATGTGGTTACTAAGGATTGTGATAAAAATGGAAAATTAATGTAGTTATTTTTTATTAGAATTACATAAAAATTTATGCAGATAACGATGTACGATAAGAATATACCTTTTTAGTAACAAGTAATTGATAATACAAATTACTTGTATTTAAAGTATTTCTATCAAAGTTGGACTTTTAGATTACTTATATTGAATTCATATCAACATCATTCTATTTCGCTTACGTTTTATGTTTTGGTTATAAATTTAAATTTCCGATCCAGATCATATTCAGACCTATGTTGAAAAATTAATTTATTAGTGATACTCTGATTACATTAAAACTTAATTCTAAAGATAAACTTAATTATTAAATAAAAAAAAACTTAATTCTCAATTTTAAAGATGCATATTAGGATGACGTCATACTTTTTCGAACAGAAATAATTGCTTACTTTCATTAATTTTATACATCTTATGTATGATTTTTTTATTTTTGTGACATATAAATAATAATGTATTGGTTTGTTATTCATTCTTAAAAAAAATCATATTTCTCTCATAGAATTTAATAAAAAGAATGCTGAATTTGTGATAGTAATTCATATTTTCTTAGGTATTTCAATAATTTATCTTCGATGTGTGTGTGTGACGGTGCCCTCTTTAAACAGATCATTTTGATTGGAATCAAACATTTAAACTAGAGTCCAAATATCTCTAATACATACAATCAAGTTGGATCAGATTTCCAAAGTACTGAACTAAAGGTAATAACATTAATTAATCAGTTATCCTTCAGTTTCTGTTTCATTGTTTTTTTTTGTTTTGTTTTTTTGTGGTAAAATATAGTTCTTTTATCTATAAATGTATTTCTTAAATATTTATGTTTTATAAATTGTATATTGTTATTCTTATATACGAGATTTATTTTGAACTTCTAATTAACTACGTGGGGAGGGGGGAATATTCAGCTATTTATAAATAGTATCTCTAAAAAGATTTATTTTAAAAAAAATAAAATGCTTTGTGATATTTTGCAACACATTTTTAAAATGCACCAAAAGATGAAGCAGTTAAATTTAAAATTTGTAATTAGAATACAAATTTACATAAAGTAAACTGAGGTAAAATCAATTTAAAATATGAGCACAATATATACGTAATACTACACAGAAAACTAGTTTCCAGAAGAATATTATTTAAGACATGTTAGGTCACAGTTTATATTGTCTATTGTTGTAATCTTTTGTCATAATTAGAAGAGCTTTATTGAAAATTCTATTGTTATTTGTTTTGTTCAAAATGTAATTGAGTTTATAATATTATACAACTTCTTCTAATTATAGTCATATTTTATAGATGTAGAATTATTTTATGTAATAAAATAATTCTATACCTAATGTTGTAAAATCTTAAACATTTTGAGATTAAATACTTATTTTTATGCAATAAAACCTTTAATGATCATTCGTTATTATTTTAAATGAAAATAAACTTATGTTTCTTTCAGAACAATAAATTATGCACAATTAGGCACAAATTAACAAGCACACAAAATGAAACATATTTGCATTTTATTTGTGAGTTCAACAAAAATAAATTCATCGTGTTTTTCAATTATTCTCTTTTTTATATTTTAAAAGAAAGAGAAAAAAAGCAAGTTGTTGGGAAACAAAAAGGAAAATATTACATCAACGATCAATGACATAAAAAAAATAAGAGAGATAACCAAAGTTATCTATCCGGATGTCTCCTCGTCTCTCAAAATCAATGAGCACCATAATTTTTATCGAGAACTCCCCAGTCATATGGTTAATTTCTTTCCATTAGCTTATTTTCTACTAAAGGGAATTAAACTATAGTAAAAAGGCCTTTAAAATATATATGATGAACAAGGTAGTCTTTTCTTTTAAGCAGGTAAGAACTATCAACTGACTTCCTTTTTGATACTTCAACCAGTTATGAAAAGCACTTTTTCAGTATTTGTTTTCCATTCCAATTAAAGTACTTTCCTATTCCAATACCATTTTCATGTCTGTTTCCCTTTTGGGGAATGCATTCTGTTCCAACTACTCGTGATACACCAGAGGCAACTTGCTGATGTCAGAGAAAACAATTGTTTAGGATTCAAAAATGGTATATTGCCAACTTTATGTTCATGCATTATGAAAAATTCATTTTACAAACTCTATCCAATAGAACTTCCAAAAGAAAATTTAAAAGTTTAAAATATTAAAAAGGTAAAAATTGCGAATATCTCTATCAGCATGTAGGAATATCTTAAAAAAATCTAAAAATAAAATTCTTAATTTGTAAACTTCTAGTAAATCATAAATTATAAATACATATTTCTTTTACATAAGGATTACAATTTAATAATTTTTTTTAATGAAAATGTCAATTTAGTTTTTATTGAGGTTCAATTTTTTTATTTTTGTTTTAATTATTTAATAAAGGGGTTATATAAAAAAAAGATTATAAAATTTAGGAAAAAGATTAATCAAAATTATAAGCTGTATAAAAATATAAAATGTGTCCAAAGTTTAATTTTTCATAATTTGTAAAAGTAAAAATTACAACCATGAGAAAAATGCGAATTCAAGAAAAATAATTTTAGTATTGTGAAAGATAAATATACAATATCATTTCTTAAATTCATTTGTTGAAAATTTATAAAACTATTGTTGATTAAAAAAACATCACTTTTACGCATTCAATGTATTTTAACCCAATTTAAATATTTTAACATAAATTGAACAATTGGAATAAACTGTACATCTCGTAAAGAAACTTATATTTTGCTATTTACATTTCAAGACTTATTTCTTTTTTTAAAATATACTGAAGAAGTAATGATGCAATGAATTCACATATGTCTCTTAAATTACAAAGGATGAAATATTCAAATGAAAGTATTAATTGAATTCATATTTTTTTTATAAAAAAAATATTATGTTACTTATAGTACTTAATTGGAGAATTAGGTTTAAGTTATATATATATATATATATATATATATTAAGAGATATATGTGAATTAATATATACTCTCGAGTATGTAAGCACATTTCATAAAGTAACCAATATTGAATGTCGAAAGTTGTTCTCATTCAAAATATTCTTTTCAAAAAATTTTTAAAAATAGGTCTGAAACTATTGAGGAACTGAAATATTCTGTTAATCTTTATAAAGCTAAATCATATAAAGTTAATAAAAAATATAAGCCTTAATCTTCATATAAAACGTATGCAAATGATAGCTGTTAAATATTTATTCGGTCTTCAAAGAATCGATGTTTGTAATTCAACTGTAAATGTTTTCTTTTACTCCATAGGAGTTAATAATAAATTCATATCATACCTTGAAGAATGTCTTCAGAAATTCCTATTTCGGATCCAGTATTATCTTGCTTTATATTCATGCAAACAAATGAATGCTCATAGTTGTTATTCTACGAACCAACCTCTTAGAATATTTCATAATCCTTGTAATAAAACTACTGAAAAATAGCTATACTCATGCCCAAATGTTTTAAGAAGAATTTCTGATTGTATTGTGCATATGTGATGTCCTTAAAATAAAAGTTGTGATGAAAGAATATCCAACTTGACAAAAGGAGTAACTATTTCTAGAAATATCTATATACAACGGTGATTTTAGAAAATATATTCATCAATGTAATAGTGATATGAAACTCGTTTTTTATTGACATTAATTTCAATAGGATCATAAATTCAGTTTTTATTCAAATATTAAATTAAATTAATAATAATTACTTTCCATGTTACGAAAATAAACTAAATCCCATTCAACATATTATGTAATTTCAATATTATTCGATTTTAACTGCTTATGGCATTCAAAAGAATGATTATTTTACAAGAATTTAAATTTATGGATTAGAAATAATGTCTTATATATAGTTTAATTAATATAAAACAATATAATGTTAATTCAACAGGATTCTAAGTGTAAAAGGTTTTTCCATCTGAATTCCGATAATTCCATGTCAATAATTACTTTTCAAAGACCTTATAAATTGTAAAATGATTATTTCAACGTCTTGTTTAGCATAGAATCTACATAAAAACTGTTTTTCTTCATTATATTGAATTTTTTAACATAAAAAAATTTTGTAGGATACTTTTACTCTTTTTTATTAAATGTGATTTGAAGCAATCACAAAAAAAATGTAATCCTCAAAAATCATAAAATACTCCATATTGTTTAATAAAATGATGTACTAAGCATTTTTCCGTATATATATATATATATATATATATATATATATATATATCAGCCTCTCTGTATGTGAAGGAACAGTTTCAATTTTTTCGTGCTAAATTTTATTTTGTTAAAAATATTTCGTTATAAAATTCGTAAAAAATATAAAAAATTACATATACATTTTTTTAAAAACCATTAATTTTTTGAAACTCATTGTGTATAATAATAACTATTTCTATAGAATATAATTTTAAATGTCTACAGTTTCATGATTATATAGCCCTTAAATATATATCCTAACCATGTAAAATTATGAATATAATGCCTCTATGAGCATATCGTTAGAATCAGAGCGAATTCATTTGTAGCGCGTAATATATAATTTAATCAAACTATTATCAACATTTCACGCCAGATTTAATTGAATGTAGCCAGTATATAGCAATAGTATTTCCCAGTTACGCATCATACTTTGGCGTTGAACGGGACGCAATTCCATCAAATCAAGTTAGTTCTGGAGTAATATGCGTTTTGGCGAGCAATTTGGAAGATTAAATCATTCATCAGTAGTTCCTATGGGGAGAGGTAGCAAAGAAAGAAGCCCTAAGCTGTGAACTTCAAACCGTTATTTGTGCTATATTCATTAAGTGGATTTGAACAGATTTATTGCTTATTGGTGACTAGATTTAATTTTTCAAAATGGCCATGTAGGCCGGAGTTATATTGAAATATTTATACTAAAATGTATCAAAAAATGATAAAATATTAAGAATATTTTCGGTTCCAATCTAATCATAAAAAAATGTAATAGATCATCAATATATTTAATGACATATTACCCGCGAATAATTGTATTTTATTTCTTTTAAAAATATTTTTGTACGTATTTTTGCAGCAGTTTCAATAGTTATTCAATATTATTTCAAGTTTTAAATTTAGAATATATATTGATTTTATTTGCATATACATCATACGAATTCTTATCATTTAATGATATTCCAACTATTTAAAAGTAAATTTTTCATCATATAACATTTTTAATTTACAATGAATAGATTATAAAAGCTAAAGTATATGAAAAAATTGTTTAATTATAATGGTATATATATATATATATATATATATATATATATATATATATATGTGTGTGTGTGTGTGTGTGTGTGTGTATGTGTGTGTGTGTACTTATATTTAATTGTATTAATTTATAACAGTAATCACAAAATTTTAATTGTAATGCGTTTATAGTTTAGATTATTTATTTTTATTTATTCATGCTATTCATTTTATATCACATTTTCTATAATTTTATCCTATAACAATAACAAGAAATTTTATCAAAATCTCAAATTGCTTTGAAAGTTTTAATTTTCATATATTTTACAAAACTAATTATATTCTTTTCATTTTTTGTTACATATATTAATAAGTATCAATTAATTTCGATCGACAGTATTTCTTAATGATAGTTACTTAATCATTTCTTTTTAACCAAATTTTTTTCTAATAGAAATATCTACTAATTTATTTTTATTCAAGACAAAATTTGGGAACTAAAAATATTTGGATGTTTGTATAGAAAATATCCATATATTCTCATAAGAACTACATCTGGATTTTTTAGAAACTATTATTTACAATATTGTTTTTGCAATTTATAGTAAATTTTATAATAGTATAATTATATTAAAATAGACCTTTTTGTCACATTCAGTGTTTGTTTAAAAACATGTTTCTATTATTTGTGTAGTATGGTGTGTGTATACAGCTGATCAAATCTTGATATTCAACATAAAAGTTAAAAATAGATATAACAAAAGTTAATAAAGATTAATTTTTTATATTCATGAAATCATTTTTTACATAATATGCTTTAAAAACTAATTTTAAAAAGTTTTCTTTTGTTCCAAGTAACAATTTAATGCTTAAAAAAAGATTTAATAAATTAATAATCCATTTATATTTTGCGTTAATTTAATTTTGCGTCCCTCAACTTGTAAGCATCTTTAAGGTAATTACTAATTAATTTTTTGCATAAAAATAAAAGTAATTAAAAGTAGAATTTTGAGATTATTAGTAAAATTGTTTCAAAGATATTTAAAAAATTCTGTAATATAATTTTAACAATGACATGAATTTTTATGCGAAATCGTTCTGAAAAGAAATTTCAATTCTGTGATAGTATGTTTTATAATTTGACAACTAAAAATATTCTCTAAAACAAAATCTCTATAAAGAGACAAGTTGTTGAAAGCAAAGTTAAGCAAATAAAACAGAAATTCAAAATTTAAGCAAATATATATTTTTTATGTCCATCAATAAATAAACAATCTTCAGAAACGAGACATATGTATTTTTATGCGTCATTTTTTAAAATGGTTTATTTATTTTCGATATTTTTTTCTTTACTTTACGCAAATTGGCATAATCTCAGGAATTTATGATATCAATAAAATGATAAATCAATCGATAAAGTCATTTACTTTTAAATTTTGTTATATTAAATCAATCATTGTATCTGCTATTAAATTATTTTGCTTTCATGTTCAATAAAAACATAAAATGGAAATTATTCATAATGTGAATTATTTCATTATTCATTATTATTATTATTATTATATAATAATAATTAGAACAGTATTATTATATTATTCATAACAATAATACTTCTTAGTAGATTTATTATTTTGCTATCACTTATATTAAATATTATAAACTTGAGAAAAAATAGATATAAGGCGTAAAGTTTGATGTCAATATAACACCATGGATCACAGTTTTTGGAATACGTGTATATAGAATTTTGGAAACAAAAAAAATATAAATAAATAAATAAAAGTAAAATAAATAAATAAATAAATAAAAAATAAACAGTAATTATTTTAAAACTTTGTGTTATAGATGCGTGTTACCTATTCATGTAAGATTAATAAGACATATGTACCTTGTCCAAGCTACTACAGGTGGTCGAGCCACAACCTCCAGACTAGAGCTTCTTCGATCTGCCTTCAAGTGGAGACGCTCTATTAAAGGATGATTCATGGCTTGTTCAACAGTTTTTCTGCAGAGTCTAGAGCGATCAGTCAGAGTACCACTCCGACAATAATCAGTTCATGATTCTGGCAGTCAAGTTCGCTTATCACTGTTACCACAGATACAGTTGTGATTTTATCACAGTTACTACAAGAAAATAGACATGTGTTCAAGCCTTAAGGAATATTCTCACGCTTTTACTTGAGATGATGGCGGAAAACTGTAGGTTTTCAATGGTTTCCTTATAGATGTTTCTTTTTGGTACTTTTTTTCCTCAAAAAGTTATTTTCTTTTGCTTGAAGTTAGGAAATGTTTCACTCCTAACTTTTGTGTATAGGATCAAAAACTACACTTCAGTCATAAAATTGATAACTTTTGTACCAAAATAAAAGTAATTTTAGTAAATACTGAAAAATGCAAATGTAAATTTCTTTCAAAACTTTGATTCTAAAATTCTCTTTGGCACAATCAACAATGGATTCCGATGAAATACTTGCTTTAATTTTTCATGCGAATACCTGTATATAGTTTTATGTAATAAACAAATTTTTTCTACGGTAGGTATTTGAGCAAATTATTTGTTTATTTTTACTGCAAGAGTCTGCATAAATGTTTATTCAAACTTCAGGCTTTTTCTAGCAATAACAATAGTCTATCAGTATATTATTTAGCAGAATTTCTATAAAAATAATACATTTTATTCGTAATGTATGCTATTCTAAGAAAATAAATTGAACTATACAGTATAAACGTATATATCAACAGTAATAATATTCAAACAAATTTTGTAACAAAGTTGTTGCAATGATACAAAAGCTATTAATAATATCTATGAAATTACAAAATGTAAAAATATATAGCGATAAACAAGATTCTAAATATTAAACATCAATAGCTGATAAAACTACTTTGAATAGATTTATAGTTTGCTATAAAACTACTTTATTTTACTCAGAGTTTATTGCATGGGACGTAAAAAAATATCAATCCTGCTTCTTACCTTAAAAATTTCTTTTTCTGAAACTGCATTTTAAACGTTCAATATTTGGTGATAAATTTAAAAAGTTTATTTTAGATTTATTTTTAGAATTTTTGAAATTTAAAATTTATATAATAGAAAACGTGTAATAATTGTCTAATTCATATAAAAAAATTTAAAAGCAAGTAGCACGTATATTTTCCAATGTCAGTTCCAAACCAGTTCAACTTAAATTATTAAAATTTTTCAAAATTATATCTGATTTCTTAACAATCATTTAAAATTATCTTGTTATAAAAATATAAGTCATACTTTGTTCTATAACGCCATTCCAGTTGAAAAAAAAATATTCAATTCTGTTAGATCTTGTACAGGAAAAATCGAAATTCAGTTTTCATCAATTCACGTTGAACGAAAAAAAATACCTGTGGATATCAATGATACCAAAGAGAGTATGAATACCGCAGCACAATTTTCGACTTGTAATAAAAACGTAGAAAAATCACGAAAATAATTAAATAGTACCTTCCGTTATTTGAACTTTTATAATAGGACGCTTAATAAAAAACGGTGGATTCTCAGGGAGTGGTACAGTGAGTGTCCGAGTTCTTGCGGAAGGCTGCTCTAGCTCTGATGCATCTCTCTCCTTCTCTGATAAGTTTTCTTTAGGACCCTACGGTGTATTTGGCTCTAGTGTTGGCGACACTGGCGAAACTTCATTTGAAGCCAAACATTTCGATCGATCAGGATGATTCCTTTCCTTTCTTTGACAATCCCTCTTTTCCATACCTCAGGACCACCCACAATGGAATGTATCTACAAAAATACCAGTATTTGGAAAATGGATAGCACTAATTTCTTTTAACGAGGAATTGGCGATTCGATTAATTTGAAAAGTTTAAAACGAATTTCCCACACTAAAAAAAAGAAATGTTTGTAATTACACATTCAAAAATTTAAAAGATATATAAAGATAAGTTTAAATTAAATAAAAATAAGTAAAAAAATGAAATGACCAAGATTTTTGGTAAAGGATATATTAAACACTTTTACAAATTTTTTTGATAAAATTTATTCTTTTTGGGTCTCTATCATGAAATATATTCACAATAAAGTACAACTTTCTAAGTTTAGTAAATGCATCCTATTAAATAACGTGAACAATCAATTTATAACTTAATTTTGTGAGCATATAAATAAAGCAAATCAATATTTCAATATGTAAAAGGTTTAAATATGTTTGTGGTATTCCTTAAAAATGTTAAAAGGGAAACGACATTGATATATTAATTACAGCATAAAATAGAAATACATAAGCAACTTTACATTATTAGAAAATTAGAATGCCATAATATATTTCTTCCTTAACAGTAAATGCATGCCTAATAAATAATGTCTAAGCACTTTCATATTATGAAGTCTTTATTACATAATTATCGGACAAACGTTTTTAAATATGATAATCCAATAGCAACACAATGAATTTGAATAAAGATTTAAACGGTTAAGCAATCAAAAAACCGATAGAATATGTCTTGGATTTGCTTATTTATTATATAATTATTATGATATTTTTTATCCTTTCATACAAAGTAATGAAAAATTACTGTTTTTTTCTTACAATAGCGAATACTATTTTCTGTTATAACAATGGAATCTGGTAAAAACTATATCAATTATACGGAATAAATTAACCGTTTTGTGAAAGGTTATTTTCCTTTTGGGCCGTTAGGGAAGCTAAAAATTAATTTTCTCAAAAAGTTATCTTTAAGTTGTATTCTGATCATACTAAAAATATACAGAATTATATTAACAAAAATCACCCCTGGTAGCAATATATAAATAAATATATTATTAATAGATCATGCGTGTGCACTTTTGTAAGTTTTTCGTTTTATACCGGTATGCTATTTATGTATGCATAATTCATGAACACTTATTACCCAGAGTTGTGTTTCTTAAGATATGAATGAATGTACCATTTATATTTATAGCATATCCATTAAAAATACTATTTTCACACGCTTGAAATCTTAGTCATGATTATGTCTATGGAATTTATGGAAGCAACTCTGACTTCATTTTTCATTAACTATATTGTGACAAAAATAAGATCCAGTTAAAAATATTAATCTTAAATGAAAGAATACATTTTACAGAATAATCTTATGTAAAATATTAAGCAAAATTAATTAAAGACATTTAAGAAATATAAAATATATTAACAAATTAAATCAATAAGAAATAAACTAAGAAATTCGCTGATCACTGATCTAAACTTCCTTCCATCAATTATGTTCAATTTATCACTGGCATTCTAATTGACACTGATGATTCAATGATTAAGATCATTATTATTCAAGCAATTAAATGGATCTAATTAAGGACATATCATAGAATATTAAATGTTAGGATGGTTATTTATTGAGGTATATCTATTTTCTAGTTATGGACTACATCTAAAATAAAATTCTTAACTTAAATTTTTACAAATCTGAGTGAGTGTTTTATAGCATATTTCAGTTCTTTTATAGGTATGTATATGCTTGTTGGCAGTAATTGTAAAAACTGCTTACTGGAAAATATTGTTTTTAATTCAAATCATTATTTATTATAAAATTAGATCTGATGGCAAATACTGCAATTTCAATTTTATTTTGGTTATTTTCTAAAATCTGCATGAATTTCAGTGCACTTGAGATGAAATTTTTATGTTGACATAAGGATTAACTTATACATTGCCAAATGTTTCAAACCAATATGTCTTTTCCTTATTGCAATCTGTTCGTATATTTTAAGCACGTAAAAATTAACTAATTTACATGACATGTCACCAAAA